>JAHBCN010005433.1:0-45000 GCA_019359885.1 Listronotus oregonensis | reverse complement strand
ATAAAACAAATCAGCAAATTTCGTTTTTTCCATATCTCGGGCTACTCGGAATTTTAACTTAATCGGCATGTTGTAAGGGGACCTAAATCGCAACTTTGCCATAATTTAACCACTTCTCATTCTAGGTTTTCGGGATCCCCGCATGCCCCGAATTGTGGCACCCTGTTTTCAGGGACGGTGTAAATTGGGAAAAAAGTTCAAAAAATTAAATAAAAACCCAGGTCCGATTTAAAAAAAGTTGATGATTTCAAAACGAAACGTCATACGGAAAACCTCAACGTTTTTGTAGAGCTTAAGAAGGGGCCATGGGGTCTTTTGTTTTTTCATATCTCTATAAATAACGCCATAAAAAAAAACGAAATCAGCAAATTCGGTTTTTCCGGATATCTCCGGAAGTACTCGGAATTTCAACTTTCCAATCGGCATGTTGTTCGGCACCTAAATGGGAACCCATAATTTACCGACTTCGATCTCTTTCGGTTTTCGAGATCCCCATGCATACTCGAATCTGTGGCACCCTGTTTTATATATATATATATATATATATATATATATATATATATATATATATATATATATATATATATATATATAACCAGGCAGCTTTGCCTAAATACGAGTGGATTTTAATACAGTATTAGCATTCTTAAAATAAAATATTAAATAAAAATGTCAGGGGAAATTAAAGAATAATATTATTTATTTATTTTATTGCATGTATTTAAGTAAACTTTAATTTATCCAAAAAAAAGCAATTCTGATTAACAAAACCTTTTAAGCAGTATATACGTGTCGCTTTTTAATAAAAAATAATAACAAAAATTTTTTAAAAATTGCCCAATACCTTCTAGCTCCTCCTATTATCACGTCGTGTTTTGGGGCCTGTGGAAAAATTAAATTTTTCTTTCTAATCCTTAAAGTAAATGTCCCTACTTCTGTCCTGTCCTTATAGTTATAGTACTTTAACGTACAGGGTAGGATGTCCCACTTAAGAGAGATACAAGCCAATATCTTGGTTGTTTGTTGAGCGATGTTTTTCATTTTTGGTAAAACGCTGTATGGCTATAGGGCGCACATTTTGCCCATGGTTAGAAATGCGATAATGTTAGATTTTTTTTTATTCATAAGTAAACTACCATTAGGACAGTATTTATTTCAAATCTGATAAATTTTATTGAATCCTCCTTATCCAAGACACTTAAGTTCTAATTTTAATAAAAATTTATACAGGTTGTGCCATTAAAAATATGACATTTTTAATTCTTATTATTTTTTTTGTTAATACTTACGAGCATGAAAACAAAATAACATGATTTTTAAGACTCGCGTCAAAATTGTTGATGTCATTGCCATATTGTTAAAATAAAAAAAAATAAGATAAATAAATAGTTAAGCAGAAAAAGTAGAAATAGTGAGATTAGTAGGAGATGGTGCGCGAAATTGTCAAGAGGCCGCACGAGAATTCAATAGGAGGCACCCTGATCACTTAATATCGTACACTACGGTTTCTAAAAAAGTCGAATGTTTAATCAACAGTGTTCTGTGTAGCAGAAGAAAGTAACACAGCAAAGAAATCATCAACAGGATGCAAGAATTTTTAATCATTTCCGGTTAAATCCAAAATCCAGTTTAAGAAGCTTTGATAGTAGGCAGAAGAGTAGTGTTTCAAGATATTTGAAAAGAAATGGTATTAAACCGTTTAAACCAAGATTTTTGCAAACGTTACAACCAGGTGATGATAAAAGAAGAATGGAGTACTGTTTTGCTATGCAGGCTAAATTTTACAAAAACCGTCTATTTGGTAAAATATTATTCACTAAAGCAATGAAAATCCTCACTGGGTAATTAATTGCAAAATTCAATATTCTTGAATGTGTTCTGTGGTATTTTAAAAAACCGTATTATTGAACCCTTTTTTTTCAATACGACTTTAAACGGTGCAAGATTTTTGTTTTTCTTGCAAAATGAATTTTGTGCTCTTTTTGATTTGCCGTTAACTTATAGAGCGGATATGTGTATTCAGCTAGATGGTGTTCCGATCCATAATGCTGCACCTGTAAGAAGATGGCTCAATGAAAATTTTTAAGGTAAATGGATTGGTCGCAGTAGTCCTTTTGTAGCATGACCTCCTAGGTTTCCAGACCTAACACCTCTGGTTTTCTTTCTCTGAGGTACTGTCAAAAATAAAGTTTATAAAACCCGTCCACGAATATAAGAAAAATTAAAAATTCGAATAAGACAAGTATGTAAACAAATTTCTCGACAAGAATTACGTAAAGTTTGCTTAAGAATTAGGAACATTGATGAAAAATGCAGAAATTATGGTGGTTTGGTCGAAAATGTGGACTAGTTCATTTTAGTTTTCTAAATCTTAGTTTATAGCATATTTTTCAAAGTTAAATGTAAATAAATAAATGTTAAAAATTAGAGTTATGAGCGATTGTTGTAAATAATTGTGTATTAAATAATTGTTTTAAATTAATATAAGGTTGGTATAAATCAGTTGTTTATCTAGTAGCATCGTAAGAATTTACTTAAAAAATAATAATAAAAACGAAAAAGTTATATTTTTAATGACACACCCTGTATTAATATTTAATAAAATTAGAACTTAAGTGTCTTGGATGAGGGGGATTCAATATAATTTATCAGATTTGAAATAAATGCTGTCCTAAAGGTAATTTATTGTTGATTAAAAAAATCAAACCTCATTAAAACGTACGTCTATAAGATATCGCTTTTCTAACCCTGGGCAAAATGTGAGCCTTATAACCATACGGCCTCCTACCAAAAATGAAAAACATCGCTCAACAAACAACCAATATATTGGCTTGTATCCATCCTAAGTGGGACACCCTGTATATGCTTTTATTGCTTGTGGATTGTAAATATGTTTCTTTGTTTGGAACTATAGCTTTTTTCGTTGCAGGTTGCAACATCGATAAATCCTGAAAATAATTGTGTTTTATAGATGCTAATTAAATAAAAAATAAAAGACTCCCTATAATGGGTAAATACCCACAGTAAAAGAACCCTATAGATAGAAAAAGTGGTAACGTCACATTCTAGCCAGAACACTGTAGTACCCATAGTTTGTAATAAACATTTTCAGTATTTATGTAGGTCTAGGTAAAATAGTTTAATATATAGTTTAATAAGTACTTTACTATACACACGAAAATACAAGAATGGGCCAGTCTGTAGGCAAAAGTAGGGCCTGTTTACGACGTTAATTTGTACAGGTTTAAAGGTGTTAAAAGTTGTAGAGAGGATTATCTAAAAATTACTATATAGTTTTAGACTCGAAAAAAGTGTGCAGGGGTGAAGGGTGGAGGGTTAAAAATGGTAAAAACGTGTTTTTCGCTTCTGCAAGCGCCTTTGTTAATTTTAGAGGGATATGTTTAGAATGTTTATTTACGTAATTAAAAAACCTATAATTTGAGCCCGGCTAAAATTAATTTGGTCAATTCGTTTATGAGAAAATGCAAAGAAAAACGTTTCTGTTAATAAAAAATTGAAGCTGGAGCGCCCCCTGCATGAGTTACGAATTTTTAACTTAGAAATATAAAAAGCTGACATCAAACAAATAGAAAAAGAAGTCTCTACGACCAGTAGGAACCAAGTTAGCATTTTTTTTCAAATCCTAACCTAATTGTTTGTAATTATTTAAACATTAAGTTGGACGGCATTCGTTAGTATAATACTTGAACTTGATACAACGCAACGCATAATAAAAATTTGTAATATTTGTTTTTTATTTATAAGAGGTGTGTTTAAAGTTACTGATACTTTTGAGCGGCGCAAGGGAGTTAGTGGTGGGGATAGAAGCTCTTGGACTGACTTGCTGAGTAAAAAACTGAAATTCAGAGTTTAAATTTTGCGGATCGCAAAAAAAGCCATATCTCTGCAAATTATTAGCGGATCAAGCTAAAGATTAAAGTTATATTTTTATAAATGAAAGTCCCTGTCAATTGTTTAGAATCTTCCAAATATTCTGAATATTTTGTATAACCTGTTCTATATCTATATGTAATGGTATTCGAAATATCCGCATTTTAACAAAGCATGCTATATTCAAAAGTAAATATTCTAGATTTTAGTTCTTAGGTGGCCGTGAATTAGGCGATCGCGAAGAAACACCTTATACCATCGGATATTTTGCAAAAAAATTCGTGTAAATTCACAATTGGATGTGGTGCAAAATGTGGCTGTCGCAAGCACGGCTTAAGTTAAACTCGTTTGTGCATAACCTGTCATGGAGAATCGGGCAAAAGTATTGAAGGCACATTAGAAATCAAGAAGCCAGAAACAGAAGCTACCAATATAATAGTTCGTGAGCTTCCTGACGAGATAGGAGTTGATGAATTCCCCAATGAAAATATTTTTGACGAGAGATCCAATAATATATTTGAAACTGAAACTGAAGCTTTAGTTTCAGATGTATTAGTTCATATGTCGTCTATGTCAATATGCCACATAGATAAAAAATCACAATTTAAATAAAGTTATGTATGGATTATTCTTTATTTTGTAATAAACATTATACCTTCAAGCTGTACGTATTTATTATTGAACAAACTACAACTGAATCTATTAATAATAATATCTGTAAATATTAAATATAATTTACATTAAGGGGTTTTTGGGAAAAAGAACATATTATTATTATGTCAATATTTTTAGAAATTGAGCTAGCAATATATTGCGTTCGTTACACAAAACTGCATTGACAAAACCGTTTGCCGTAAAAAGCACATCTAATGGGCCCATCTCAATGTTATGGGCCTTTAAAATTTTCAGCTTCATTACACCAGTCAACCAACATAAGCTTTTGTTAATTTACTAAATAATATAAAAATTTTACATATGTTATTTTTCTCAGAAACCCCTCCATTATATTTTACTTTTTTTATTATAAATATTGTAGCATTTACATGTTAATAACATAACTTACAAAAATGTATAGATTGTTTAAATATTTAATCAAAGTTTAGGATATTGAAATTATAAGAAAAATTAATAATACATTTTTAAAAACTAAATGCACCATTATTTTTAACTTTTTGGGCTACCGCAGATTAAAAAAACAGCTTGATCCGATAATAATTCGCAGATCTAGCTTTTTTTGCGCTTCGCGGAATTTAAACTTTGAATTTTAGTTTTTTACTCGGCAAGTCATTTTGAGAGCTTCTATCCCCACCACTACCTCCCTCGTGCCTCTCGAAAGTATCAGTAACTTTAAACACACCTTTTATAAATAAAAAACAAATATTACAAATTTTTATTATGCGTTGTATCAAGTTCAAGTATTATACTATCGAATGCCGTCTAAATTAATTCTTAAATAATTGCAAACAATTAGGTTAGGATTTGAAAAAAAAATTGCTAACTTGGTTCCTACTGATCGTAGAGGCTTCTTTTTTTAACTATTTGTTTTGATGTCAGCTTTTCATATTTATAAGTTAAAAAACTCCTGCTGGGGACGCTCCAGCTTCAATTGTTTATTAACAAAAAAGTACCTTTTTTTTCAAGGCTAAAAACAAAGGACTGAATATTAATTTTTTTATTAAGTTAATTCAAATTAGTAAAATATAAGTCTCCAAAAAGCAAAAGACAGTTTGAAAGACCTAAAATATTTATAAACAAAAAAGATATAGCCCAGTAGATTAGGGCTCTAAAATCAGTAAAACGCAATTATCTTAGCAACGAATAATCCAATCATGCTTTAGAACCTTTTATTTAATTCAGAATTAAAAAACCAATTTTTGCAATGATAGAAATGGATAAAAAAAAATTTGCAATAATTATTAACATTTTAAAAAATGGCTATTTTTAATGGTTTTTTTTGCATTTTCTCATAAACGAATTGACCAAATCAATTTTAGCCAGGCTCAAATTATAGGTTTTTTAATTACCTAAAAAAAAATATTCTGAACATATCCCTCTAAAATTAAAAATGGCGCTAGCAAAAGCAAAAACACGTTTTTACCATTTTTAACCCTCTACCCCCCTCTTCTGTACACTTTTTTCGATTCTAAAACTATATAGTCATATTGAGATAATCCCCCTCTACAAATTTTAACACCTTTCTACCTGTTACAAATTAAAGTCATGAAAATTACCTCCAGACTGGGCTAGAATGCAACAAAGTGAAACCAATCAAAACAACGATTTTTATTTAATCTTTAGTTTTCAAATGTTTTGTCACCCCATACTATTAAAAAGTTTGTTTTCATAAATGGAATAATCCTTCTCTAGAGAAGTAGAATAATTATTAACTATTACTTCTGGTTTAACTAAAGGTGGCTTGGTTGTTTCACATAGCACACTGTAAAATTTTAGTATATCCGATTTGTCTTAAAAATTTTCTTTCAGTGATGTATTACAATGTGGAATTTAGTTTTAAATTGCCTTGTAAATTAAATATTTACGTATTTCTTCTATTCTAGCTTTTATAGATTTTATCAATAAAATAAAATAAAGATATATTAAAATTAAAATGTCTCATACCTAATGATCTTTGAAATACGTTGTAAATTTCAAGGAACTTTAAATAGCTTTGATTGTGTTTTTAACCCTTGTATCTTACTTTACTTATACACTAAACTTATTTTAAAATTCCGAAACGTGTTTCGATTAGAATTCCGACTTTAGATTTGCTTAGCTTACAAAGAAGAGATGATATGGTGTATAACACCATCCGCGAGTTGCTAAAGAGGCACGTGCCACATATCAAGTCGGGCACAAGCCAACCGGTTCCTATTTGAAAATCCAAGCGACACGTTGTTGCGCTCTAATATTTGATGCAGATGCTTTTAAAAAAACGAATTACAGATAAAGGTGGCATATTTACGTAAAAACAAGTTTTTTTTAAATATAAAATATACACAGTATTTTCGGTTAACATTAAGCCCTCTTGCAATTTTTTTAAAATTCTGAGAAAACTCTACGTAAGGTATTCTTAAATATGATTTTGTCAAAAAAGCTCTTTACTTTATACATTCTGTCAAGAAAGTACCGGGAATTGTTGATTTAAATCTGGCGGGGCAATCTAGGTTGGTATTTTTTTTTCGAGGTTGGTACAACTGTCCTTAATTACTATGCCAAGTTTGAGCGGGATCTGTCAACCAGTGTGTCTACAGCAGCTGGTTAAGTCAGTCGATTTCAATAGGGCGTGCCGATTTTTTACAATGGGTGATTACGTTGAACAATGAATTTGTCTAAAATTTTGTGTTGCGAATGAAATTTCGTATGCCGATGCATTGAAAATGTTGCAAAAGGCTTTTGGTGATAAAGCACTATCGAAAACCCGTCCGCATGAGTGGTACAAAGCCTTCAAGGAGGGTCGTGAAGTCGTCGAAGACTTGCCTCGTTCCGAACGCCCATCGACGGCTTCGACCGAAGATAACGTCGATAAAATTAAGGAAATAGTGCTTGAAAACTGTCATACCAGCTTGAGAGAGATAACACATGAACTTGAGATATCCGACGATTCCGCACGTACGATTTTGATTCATATTTTGGGCATGAGAAAGGTGGCAGCAAGACTCGTCCCAAAAGAGCTGAATTTTCTTTAAAAACGCTATCGCGAACAGGTTGCTTCGGACATGCTGGATCGCGCCAATTCCGATCCCACATTTATGGAACGCATCATAACTGGTGACGAAACGTGGGTGTACGAGTATGATATGCAAACAAGCTAGCAAGCATCGGAATCGGTTGGAAAAAACGAACCGAAACCAAAAAAACCACGCCAAAGCACCTCAAAAGTGAAGGTGATGCTCATTTGTTCTTCAATATCCATGGCGTGGTGCACTACGAATTCGTTCCAACGGATCAGATGGTAAACAAAGATATACCTAAGCGTTATGAAACGTTTGCGTGAGCGTATCCGTAAGAAGCGGCCAAATTTGTGGGCGAACAACTCGTGGATTTTGCACGACGATAACGCGTTGTCTCACCGAGCTACGATTGTGACCGACTTTCTAGCCCAAAACTCAACGAACGTGCTTGAGCCACCACCGTGTTTGCCGGATTTGGCTTCATGTGACTTTTTCCTCTTCCCAAAATTTAATTTGCCGCTACGTGGCACCCGTTTTGAGTCCATCGCGGAAAGCGCCTATAAAAAATGTTTCGATGGTTGGAAGTACCGTTGGCATACATGTATTGAGGCAAATGGAGCCTATTTTAAAGGCGACCCAATAAATTTTAATAATTAAACGTAAGATGTTGTTTTAATTAAAAATTCCCGGTAGTTTTTTGACAAAGTAGAATAACAGATATATTTTTTCTTCTTCTGTTTTTTGAACATTTTTTTCATTTTAAATTATTGTGTGTTTCTCTATATTCCTTCGTCGCAATTTTTTGCACACGGTTGATTTTTTTTTATTAAAAACGTATCACTAATAACTTTACCAAATAAATAATAAAACTGTTTGCCAGTAAACACAAAACCTTTGATAACATATTTAATATTAACCTGGGAATAAATATAAAAAATATTTAAACAATACACACGTATATATTTAAGGAAAAATTACCCTTAAGATAAACAACAAATCACAGCATATTACTTTGCAGGCTAAGAAGGACAAGTTTAGATAATCACTTAGATTATTTTTATTACCTAACAAAAAAAATTATTTTGTATTTTTTGTCACCTCATATAAAAGCGCCCCCCTATCAATCCTTGAATTTAAAAAAAAATCAAGGGTTGGTAGCGGGCCGCCACCCTTTAGACAGACCTTGACTTTTATGTTTAGGAGTCCTTCACGGTTAATTACACAAATTTTTAAATTGTTCACCAGCTCTTGGATTAGTAGGATCAAGTACCGATAAACCCCACACTAAAGGATTCTAACAAAAGTTTGATGCATTTTATAATTGGTCTTACCACTTTTAAGGCACTTACTAAATAACTAAAATAGCTAAGTCAGCAATTTGAAAAAAATATAGAGTTTTTATTGAAAATTATTTTTTTGCTTATTAAGATTTAATAAAGCAAATAAATCTAAGTCATGATTCATCAAGGTATAATAGGTAGTGTTTTTACTAAAAAACCACCAGCAGTTAGCCGTCCTAAAATACCATTTCCTAGTACAAGTTTAAAAGCAAAAAAGCGCTTGGTTAAACCTGTTTTAAAAGCGCACCCTAACGAAAAAGTTGGTACCTGCAACCGGTGCAGGGTGTAAGACTCGGTATAAAAATAAAATGTGAATGTAGTTTTTTTAAGAAAAAAAATAAATATAAATTATTACCCATATAAAAAAATAAATAAATGTGTAAAAAAATAAAAAATAAAGTAACAGGAGGATCGAGACTTGAAGCCTGGCGAAGCAGCCTAGAGACCTTAACACCTTGACCGAAATATAAGCTGCATTAAAATTTGTAAAGGCCTATTGCTTTGATTAAAAATTTTATTATTTTAAAGGTTAAATATTCAAATTTTTATGTTTATTTCACCAATACACCTAGTTTCATCTCGTTTTCAAAGTTCTTTTCTCTTAAAAACGTATGTCGTTGCTAGTTATACTTACAGATCCGAACATGCACGATTGTTTATAACACAAACCGTTATAAAGGCGTAAGGGGTTTTAAAAAATACTTTATGTACAACAGTATTCGTTATGATATAACCTACCAAGTTAGGACATGAGATAAGGTTATGTCCTAAATATTACAATTATTCAGATAAAAGTTGTCATGTTGACACTTTTGTGGTCTGAGTATGAAAAACCATTTTCTTAACCCATTGTAGTTGACATCTTTAAATAACTTTAAACGTTTAACGTTCAGTTTATACCCAAATTCCAAGATGTATTTTGGTTAGAACCCCAACTTTGGAATTGCTTAGCTTACAAACAAGGAATGATATCATATACTGAGATAATTCACGTCGCGATGAAGGTGCACGTTTAGAATTTCAAACAGGGTATAGAAGACATGTACCAACTGTTTAAGAGCATAAATACAAAGTTTTAGCTTTTTGTATGTAATGCAAATTTCAGATTGTATTTATTACACACCTTACGGTATTCAGATATTTAGTGTTTTTGAAATTGTAGTGTTTAATAGTTGCACATTTTAATTTATATTAAATTACGCTATTTTTTTAAATAAAGTACATTGTTATCTTTTACACTTTTAAACTGCCATTTAAATTTTCAAAGAAGTAGGTGTTTTGCTTTTAAAACTACCCTAGTCGTAATACTTATGTTAATACTATACTTTTTTACTTTAACATTAAAATAATTATTTTATTGCAAATTTTAATTTATAATAATAATTATTATTATAATAATCGTCTTTTTGTAAGTCTTAAGGTTGTGGTACAGTGAGGTATAATACATATATAAAATAAGATTCCTAAATCTACCCCATCACAGCCAACCATATTAGGGTGATATTAAGCCAATTAGTAATTGGCTACTCTACCATATGACCCCAACAGGCTGGAGAAATAATTTAGTTTACACATTTTTTTAATTATATGTTTAACTGGAAATAAAAACAATAAAAAATCAATATATTATTGACTTGCTGTAACAAGCGTTGATTGTAGTTCTTACGCCTTTAACAGAAACATAACAGCAAATTGTCATTTCTGCTGATATAACTGTTATTATAACCGGAGGGGCGCAAAATGAGACCAATCAAATTATATTTCTGTCGCCCCTGCCCTCTCGCTGCCTTTTCTCCGTTGCGAATGCGTTATGACAACTTTTATTTGTTCGACAAATTTCTTCGTTCCAATTATGAGCGTGCTGTTAACTTTAATGGAAAGAATTTCGGCCGTTTTCACGGTGCCAGCGAAATTTTATGTGGTTTTGTAAGTAAAGTTTATAGCATAGACGCCTTTCATGTTGACGTCTCCGTTGATATTATTGATAATAAAATTTGCCAGTTGTCGTTCAGTGTATTTATTGAATTTTTGTATTCAGTAAAAACCAATTTTAAAAAAGTTTTTACTAATTTACTTCAAAACCTTTATACTATGGCTTATTGAGATGTCTTTTAAACCGTTTATTTATATTAAGGGAAATCTGGAACGGTAATTATGTTTTTACTTTGTCGCAAAGACTGTTTTGATTAATTATTGTTAATATTATTTATCATGAAAAACAGATTACTTTGAAATAACTAGAAAACGAATGCAGATATCAGAACGCGGTTTTTGCCAAAGTGTAGGTATTTTTTACCTTATTTAAACCTTTAATAAAAAATATATTGTCGTATTTAACTTTTTTGAGAAAATTCGGAAAACCGAGTTTTTCTTAAACGACGCTTAAAAGAGCTTTAAATTTTCTTTCAAACGAGTACCGACTTTCAATGAAATATGTAGGAGATAGAGCTATTTGAAAGTTGCATTATTTATCATCTTTTTCCACCCTTATTATTGGAAATATGACAAAAAGTCTTTGACCAAACTGATGCAGAATTGGTTGAAGTTTTTGCTGATGTTATCAAACTTGGCTACACTAGCTAATTTTGGAGAAAAAATAACTATTTTATTTACCTTTGCAGTTGGGCCATCTCGCGGTTATTTTAAAAACTGGAAAATAGTTTTTAGCTATTTCCCTTGGACATTTTTACTGAAAATATTTTTTTCCGAACGATGTGCGATACATAGTTTCCGAGATACAGCAGGCGTTCTTTCCTATTTGGACATCAGGTACACATGAAACATTGTTGCTTTAATTTTCGTAAAATAATTTAAATTAATTGCTTGGATGAAGATAAAAAGGTAACTGGCAATTCTATTTTACAATATAAATATCGCAAAAAAAAATAAGTTGCCACAAACCGCGCAGGTGCCTTCCCTTGCACGCCAGTGACGTGTTCTAATAAATAATAATTATGATTTAAAAGGGGTTTAATCTTCTTAATTTGCCAAAATCTGAGTTTTTAAATCATCACTTTTAATTTTTAAGAAATGGTATAGTATTTATTTAAAATAAACATAGGTTGATTATAGTATATGTATATATGTATATATATATATATATATATATATATATATATATATATATATATATATATATATATATATATATATATATATAGAGTAGTGTACTAAGTACTTAAAAAAACCTTTATACCCACATGCTTTGGGCCAATTACCCCAATTGCCCTTTAACTCTCTTAGTGTATGTATTAATTGACACAAGTTAACGCATATAAACAGTTTACGCTCGGATTTTTTCACCAGTGTGCATTTAAAACCCTATTTTCGCAAGGTGTACCGAAAAACGAACGTGTTTCTGTTTAAATTAATACAAATTTTAATGCTTAAATGAATATACTTGTATCCAATTTACCATATTTTTAACTTTTTCAGTCATAGTCCATATCAAATACAATGAATCCTATCAACGGTATGACTTTCAGTAGTAGTAGACCGCAAAACGTTAAAAAAGTCGCTTCCTTTTTGACTTTTTTTAAGGTATAACCAGATGCGACCTTTACAGAACGATAGCTTAGGTCCTTGGGCATCTGAAATGGCCAATGACGACATTTCCTAGGAGGTCAGAGTTTTTTTATAGCGGAAAATGTCATAAATCTGTCATAATTATTGTTTCTTACTTTTTCACACATACCTCGCAATATCTTCGTCACTACTTAAGATAATTGAGATTATTTTTTTTTTGAATGATAGAGAAAATGTAAGCGAAGGTGACTGTAACAATTAATTATTTAAAAGAGGCTTTGTTTTTTTGTAAACCCAAGACAAACTTGAACATTTACTTTTCTACATCACTTTTTAGAGTAATCGAGAAACCTTTTTGTTTTAAGGAATTTTGCCATACTATCTACGTATGAAATGAAGCTAATATGGCAACAAAGTTTTTGAAAAAAACCGCAGTATTCTAAGATAAATAACTTTGAAGTTATCGTTACCTAAATTTGAACAATTTTCCGTTCGCCATACGGGCGCCGCGTCGCCTCGCGTCTCGCTAAACCGCCCGCTTTATTTCATTATCATTTTCCATGAAAACGAAAAGCCGTCAACCTCTTGTTCCTCTTTGACAAGATGCAAACAGGGAACTGGATTTAATATTCGGAAAACTTGTCTTATTTTCAATAAATCAGGCAAAAAAGGAAATATAGTTTTAACATCTGTACAGACTGGTAAGTAATTGCTAAAATAATTGTTATTAAGTTATTGGAAGTATCCGCAGCCGTTTTTTTTATAGGGACTGGTAGAAATACGTATTTAAAAATTATGGCAGCTGCCAAAAACAGACATGATATAGAAATAATTTCTAAATTAGCAGGATACGAAGATCTTTTGCCTATACGACGCTAAATTTCATAAAAACTGTTAGTGTGGGTACATAAGCACCCGAAATATCGCAGCTTGTCGAAATAAATTAGATGCTTCCACAACTCTAGAACCATTAAGAGACCGTAGCAGTCTAGATAGTAGTACTTCATCAGAATCAGAAAGAATTAGGATTTTTGAATCATTTATTAATAAATGTAGGTATCTAAGTTTCAAAGTTTTTTAATTGAATATTTATCTTTAATTTTTTTGTTCGCTCTACTGTAATTCTAAGCAATTAAGCTTATAAGCTACGGTATTTGAAAAAATCTTAACGTTTTTGAGTTTCTGTAAAAACATTTCTTCTAAAAAATTGCTTATAATATGATAAATACCTAAAAATATATCAGTGAAAATTATAATCAGTCAAATGAAAAAGAAAATATTCTATTTATCTTTTAATTATTCACTAAAACAATAAAATGAAATTTTCGCTATTTTGTATAAAAGCTTCCCCTCTCACATACATAAATAAAATAATGAAATAAAGCGGGCGGTTTAGCGAGACGCGAGGCGACGCGGCGCAGCGTATGGTGAACGGAAAATTGTTCAAATTTGGGTAACGATAACTTCAAAGTTATTTATCTTAGAATATTGCGAATTTTTTAAAAAACTTTGTTGCTATATTAGCTTCATTTCATACGCAGATTATAGTATGACAAAAGTAAATGTTCAAGTTTGTCTTGGGTTTACAAAAAAACAAAGCCTCTTTTAAATAATTAATTGTTACAGTCATCTTCGCTTACATTTTCTTCATAATTCAAAAAAAAAATCTTAACTATCTTAATTAGTGAGAGATATCGCGTGGTATGTGTGAAAAAGTAAGAAACAATAATTATGACAGATTTATGACATTTTCCGTTATAAAAAAATTTTGACCTACTAGAAAATGTCGTCATTGGCCATTTCAGATTTCCATGGACCTAAGCTATAATTCTGTAAAGGTCTCATCTAGTTATACCTCAAAAAAAAAGTCACATTTTTACGGCTTTTGCGGTCCACTATAGGCAAATTTTAAGTAAGTTAATATTATTTTATAAGTTAGCAGAAATAAAATACATAAGTCGTTAGTGTTTAATTTATGATTTTAGCTGCAAATTTGTTATTAAAATTTAAAAACTAATTATGCGAAATAAATTAACTTAAATTAATTGTATGAATACTTTACTTTTATTTATTATTATTACCAAAAATCATACTACTACGAATAGATGGTTCATTTAAATGGGGCGTTTTGAATCAGTTCGGAGATATCAATGCTTCCGTAAATGCGAATAAAATTAAGTCGGTAACCCCTGCCCCAGCGAAACAAACCGTGCGACATTGCCAATGTCTGTCGCTTGTACCTTATTCGAAACACGAAGTAGCGAAAGCGGGCGGCTAAACGGATTGTGTATTTTGTAGTCGCGTTTCATCACTCCAATAGTAAAGACCTGCCGGCAACACTGTTTAACTTTCGTTCAAGGATAGCGCGAAAATCTCTCGATGGACATCGGCTCGCGTTAGCCAAAGTCCATTAGGGGTATCAAAAATATAGCATTGAATGGTTCATCTTATCCGTAGTAGTATTATCTTTGTTATTACTCAGGCGCCAATAATTTTATTTATATGGAATTTTATATATTTTATTTAAATTCCAATTGATATCTTTCAACTTTTGTATATTAAATAGTTATTGTTTTTACCTACAAATTAATACAGACTGAGTAGAAAAAAATCCATTACCTTTAAAATAAAAAAAGCTTTTTGGAGACATAATGTTTTTTTGCTTGTCTAAGATCTGGATTATCCAAATTAGGAGTCCGCCATTACTAACTTTGTTATTACTTAAAATACAAAGTTGTTTAAATTAGCAAAGTAGTAGCATTTTTTCGTTCTTTAAGAATGGAGAATTCAAAAAACGAGTTACCATCGTTTTTTCGAGTTTGATGGTAAAATATCATTTATTAATGTAACACCTTGTTTATTTTGTCACTATATAAAAGATATTTTAAAGAGTATTAAGCAAACACATTTAATATTTTTACTCTTAATAGTTTCGAAAATATGGGCGTCTACATGAGTTTGATATTAAAATTGGATTTTTTTAATGGGACACCTTGTAAAAATTTTTTTAAAGGGTGCACTCATCACCATTAAAAAGATCTGTAATTAGCGGAGTCACCTTAGATTATTACCTCGGAACCCAGCGACTGTGTATAAAATTTAAAATAAACTATTGAACTTAATAGTTAATATCCTCTATAAAAATGTTTACCTCTCAAAAATTGCCGCTTTTTCCCTGGGGGTGAATGCCACCCCTCCTCGGAGGTGGAATTTTTTTATCAAAATTAAGTACGGAAATTAATAGATTGATAAATTCTAAGCAACTTTTGTTTAATAAAGTTTTTTTCGAAAGGCATTACTTTTCGAGTTATTCGCAATTGAATATGTCAATTTTTCAACTAAAAAAAAAACACGTTTTCAGACGGTTTTTCGCAAATATCTTGAAAAGTAAGCATTTTATCGAAAATATCATTCTTACCAAAAATGTATCTTATAAGAAGGGTGGGCTTATGATGTCCATGGACTCAATACAAACGGAGTTATAGCCTGTTGAAGGTTGGTTCTTATTCGTCAAATGCCAACATTAAAAGTTTTAACGTAATATCTCCCAAAAACGATACATTTTTTGGGAAAAGCTCATAATACTTTTTTTGAAGCCCTTAAAAAACATTTATTTTTGTTTTTTTACAAAAGTCCTTAGCACAAAAATTAAGCGAGTTATGGCCAAAATAAAGTTGATCTCTATTTTTTTTATGAAAAAATGTGAAAATCACCCCCTAATTACCACCCTAATTGAAAATAATCACTTTACAATTCACTTTATTTTTGTATTTGTAATATGCTCAGGAAGTTTGACCTTTTTAAAGTGCATATTGTTGAAAAAAATTGAGCTTAACGTGAAAGAGACATTTTTGTAATTTTGAAATAAATAGCCTTTTCTTTAAAATATCTCAAAAACCCTTAATAATACGTAAACAAAAACAAAACGAAAATTTTTGGTAAATAAAAACCTACAGTTTTGTATTCTACAAAATTTTACGCATCATTAAGGGTTTTTGAGTTATTTTGAAGAAAAGGCTATTTTTTTCAAAATTAAAAAAAATGTCTTTTTCACTTTAAGCTTAACTTTTTAAAAAAATATGCACTTTAAACCAGTCAAACTTCCTAAGCATATTACAAATACATAAAAAAAGTAAATTGTATGGTGACAAAGATTATTTTCAATTGGGGTGGTAATTAGGGGATGATTTTCACATTTTTTTCATCCAAAAAAATAGAGATCAACTTTATTTTTGCCATAACTTGCTTAATTTTAGCGCTAGAGACTTTTGTAAAAAAGAAAAATGTAGGTCTTTTCAAGTACTTCAAAAAAGGTTTAATGAACTAAAGGTATAATGAGCTTTTTTTTTAAGAACCAACCTTCAACAGGTTATAACTCCGTTTGTATTGGGTTTATGGACATCATAAGCTTACCATTCTTGTTGTTTTTTTTTATAAGCTACATTTGTGGTAGGAATGATATTTTTGATAAAATGCTTACTTTTCAAGTTATTTGCGAAAAACCGCCTGAAAACGTGTTTTTTTTGGTTGAAACATTGACATTTTCAATTGCGAATAACTCGAAAAGTAATGCCTTTCGGAAAAAACTTTATAAAAGAAAAGTTGCTTAGAATTAGTCAATCTATCCACTTTCGTACTTATTTTTGATTAAAAAAAATCCACCCCCGAGAAGGGGTGGCATTCGCCCCCAGGGAAAAAGCGGCAATTTTTGAGAGGTAAACATTTTTATAGAGGATATAAACTATTAAGTTCAATAGTTTATTTTAAATTTTATACACAGTCGCTGGGTTCCGAGGTTTTAACATTTTTTGGGCGGTGACTCCGCTAAATAGTTTCAAAAATATTGGCATCCAAATCTGAAAACTAGTTTTAAGTCTGTGGAGTCTGTTTAGCAAAAACATGTGCGGGTTGCAGTGGTAGAAGATATAGAATCCAGCTAATCTTAGTGTTGTAGATATAATGGTAATTAAAAATTAGCTTTTAGATTTAAAAGCCAATATTTAATGGTGATAAAATGTACCAGGTGTTCCATCAAAAAAATAGTATTTTACTATAAAACCGGAAAAAAACTATTGTATTAATTGTTTTTTGCATTCTTCAATCGACGTAACAAATACAACTGGTTTGCTTATTTAAACAACTTTGTGTTTTGACTAATAACACAGTTACTTATGGCGGACACTTGATTTGGATAACCCTGTATTTATGATGATAATAAACATTTTTTTGGTTAAAAAAGTACTGCAAAACACTTTTAAAAAACTTAATTTGATTTCCTATAATTTGGGAACTGTTTAATAAGCAGTTTAAATTAATTTTTATTACCATTTGCTCTAAACATTTAAATATAAATATATATATATATATATATATATATATATATATATATATATATATATATATATATATATATATATATATATATATATATATATATATATATATATATATATATATATATATATATATATATATACAGGTCTGGAAACAACCCACCGACCATAGGAAATTACATAGTATGTTAAAGCATAGGCAATATTCGAGGAATGGTTCGGACTCAACTATAGCAAGAACTCCGACGAAAGGCGATAGCGTCATGTGAATGGTGGATTCTATAACTCAAAAGCGAAAAATTCGTTTTAGTTTTCCGATCTCTAAAGTAATTCGTATTCCATAACAAGTTCGGCAAAAGTCGTAGAGCCGAACATGGTAGCCGAAGTAAAAGCGAAAGCGCGATAATTTAGCTCGCGGTTGGCCGGTTTGGCGGCGTCTGTTTTGAAAAATGTGAGGTTATAATTTGTCGACTCTTGTGTTTGTTTAAGTTTGTTTATAGTCTCGTCGTTTATAAATATCCCTGTATAAATTAGAGATTTTAATATACAGGGATTTACGTTTTGGATAATGGATAGAAGACAGAAAACAAATCCCTTACAGTGGTCAGTATTTCTGGATTTTGCCGAAGAACACCCAGAAATTTTGACAAAAAATTCGATGGTATACGTGGAAAAGTAAATATAATGAGCTGTGGAACGAAATAAGTACAACATTAAATAGCATGGGGTTTTTGCAAAAAACCACAGAGAAATGGCAAAAAGTAAGTATACTATAATACTTCATGTTAATAAAAGTATCTTATGTAGTATATGTAGGTACAAGAACATACATCATTAGCTCGTGATAGCAAAACTAAAACAAGGCTGCATATTTGCAGTGTATTTTTAACGCAGACTAAAGGCTTTCAGTGAAGTTATTTTTTTTATGATAAACATTAGTAATGAAATGAACCATACAAAATAAAAATACACCTACTAATCAGAATAGCCAAGTATATTTGAAAGATTACTATACAGGGTGTCCGTTTTCGAGTGCCACTATGGGGATCTCGCTATCTTAAGAGATACGAACTTGATTAAATTAGGCAAAGTTGCGCATTGGGAGTCCAATAACATGCTGTTGAAAAATTGAAATTATCTTTTTTACTTTGAAATATGGCGGAAAAACTGAAATTTCCTGTTTTCTTTATTTTTATCAGTTTATTTCAAAAGTTAGAAAAAATACATTCTCATTGGAACTTTTTAAGCTTCATAAAAACGCAGTCATAAATCCCTTACGACGTTTCGTTTTCGTTAAACGATCATCATCAAGTTTATTTTTTAAAAACGACCCTGGATTTTTATTTAATTTTTTTATGCTTTATCATCCCAATGTCAATAATTTTATAACACTTGATATTTTTCCGTTAAATAAAGTAACGGTAATTGTCCCGAAAGTTGCCTCTCTCGATTTTGACAAATTTGGACAGGGTTTTCGCTGATACAATCTGAAAAAACTTTTTCGGCAACGTTTCTTTCGAGATATTATCATCAAAGTTGAAAATGAAAATAACTCTATTTTTTATATTCCCCCTTCTTTGAACACAATTCTCATAAAGTGGGAAAACAATATTTATAAACACCCTTTTAAAAACCCATTTTTATATTTATGTTATACCTTTTTCCATAAAATTGCAAAGTTTCAATTTTAATCAAGACAGCTGTGATTGCTCAAAAGATTCATAGTGTATGTATGGTTGCGGTGGGTTGCGGCCTTTGAAAATGAATTAAATCGAAAAAAATCTAGTAATAAACATGAAAAACAAGTTTGAAAAGGTGTTTATGAAATATTGCCAATTTATAAAAATCAAGAATTCTGTGGAAAAGAAGGAGGAATAGTGTAAAAATGAGGTTAGTTAGATTTTCAACTTTGATGATGAATATCTCAAAACGAAACGTTGCGAAAAAAGTTTTTCAGTCAATCAGCGCCCCAAAAACCCCTATACCAAATTTGGTCAAAATCGGAGAGGAGGCAACTGGGACATATTACAAAGTAACTTTCCATAAGAGACAATGAAGACTAGGAACACATTATTTCTTAGGGGTGAACTTAATTTGTTGAATAAATATCAAGTGTTACATAATTTAAATTAGGATGAAAAAGCTTCAAATGGATTAAAAATCCAGGTCGTATTTAAAAAAAGATGAAGCTTAAAAGTTTCAATGAAATGCACTTTAGATTTTTCTATCTTAAAATAAACTCATAAAAAAAAACGAAACCGGAAATTTCAAGTTTCCGCCATATTTCCGGAAGTACAAAAAGATAACTTCAATTTCTCAACGGTATATTATTGGCCTCCCAATAACCAACTTCGTATCTCTTAAGATAAGCGAGATTCCATATATAGTGGCACTCGAAAAACGGATACCACTGTATAATATACTAAAGCTCCGAGAAGCAAGGAGTATCTTGAATTAAATTGAGATTAATAATCCACAACAGTAATCAAAATTTAATAAACACAATACTTATCATTTCAAAACCCCTTTCTTTGGCAGTTTACCATTAAAGTTATCAGTTATTAATCCCAATTGAAGTTAAGATTAAATAGGGGGTACTTTGTTTATTATATTTTTTAACTTATGTCTTTTTGTAGGCAGTATCTGATTGAGGTCTAAAGTTAAAGCAAAGGCTGCAAACATAAATCAGGGATTAACCAAACTGGAGGAGGTGGACCTATGCCCTCTTTGACTGATAATGAAAATCATTCATTGCAGTTTAGGGTGGACTTCAGTTATTGGAACTAGCGTAGCAGAATTAGGATTTGTGAAACTATCTTAGGTAAAATTACAATTTTTAGTCAATATTCTTCTTTTGTTGATCTAGTTACATAAATAATGCCTTATGCGATTATATAACTTGGGGGAAACCAAATTTTAAAATGAGTTCAGTTACGTCAGGGCAGGGTTAACAATCAAAATAAATTCTTTAAAATGCATGCATTTAAAAGAAGTTTTTAGGTACCTATTTGATTTGAAATTTTTAGATCTATTTTTTTAGTGCCACCAATACACTGGCATTAATAATTATTTAAACAAAATTAATTTTTATTTAATTTTCTAAAAAATATTATAAATAGGCTTGTATACTCTAAATTTAGATTTTTCCCGATGTGCATGATTATTATATATATAATATATCATATAATCATTATACTAACTTTAAAATAAATTCAGCCAGAAAAATGTTTTGATAGTGGCAGAAAAATATCGAATTACCTGTCATATACCATAATTTCCTCATACGAAGTTGCCAAATTGATTTTGGGAAAATGTTCATAGTGGCTAATCGCGGAAAATAAAAATACCCTAGATTAGATTTATAATTACATTGAATAACAGATAAAAAAAATTGGTATACAAGCCCTTTATCTTTATTTTGTAAAAAATGATAACAAATCACAATAATTTATAGATATTTATTTTTTAGCCAATTAAAGCCCTGGAACCTACTGTCCAACCTGGATCTAAATATTCGTTATCGTTCAAAGAACAAGTTGAACCAAGTGTGGAACAATTTGAATCCCTAGCACCATCTCCTCCACCTTAATGTGGAATGTAGACTTTGATTCGGAAAATAATGAAACAGGCAAGGAAGTCTTCATTCCAGAGAATCATGAAAAATTGCAAGTAACTCTAAAGATAAAACATCCAACATACAACCTGTGATTTCTCCATACTACTAAATCAACTCCGTCTACGTCTAAATCACGATTAAAAAAGTGCAAATAATGAACTGCAAAAAATGCAGGAAGAAACTATAAATGTTGAAGGAGCTGAATAAAAACTTAGGCCGAATGGCCGATGCACAAGAAAAAATTTGTTCAATTCTTGAAAATTTAAAACTATTTTAATTTATTAATTTAAAGATTTTTAGAAAAAACATGTTTTAGTGTTAAAGAGTTCTATTTTCTTTGTTGTTACTAAAGAATAAATTTGCTTTTGTTTATTTAACATTTTGTAATATTGATATTAGACAATGTTTATTTTGTTTTTGTTATGTAATAAAAGAAATCATTATTTCCATGTTTTTTATTACAAAGAGAATTTTTTTTTAAGCCTTAAAACATACCTATATTTAAAATACATGATGAATAAAAAAATAAATAAATGAAATATAATATTAAGCATTAACATTAAAATACCTATAAATTAAATTATTTCGGACTTGATTTCCTTGTACATTTCCTCCAACCAGATCATTATTGCCATTATTATCCTCCACTTCTCTCAATGGGCTCATCAAAAGCGATTCCTTTATACAATATTATGTATCAACAAGCGTTAGTTATAGTTCCCGCTTGTTCTGGGTTATAATCGTAAACTCCTTTCTCCCAAAGGCATCGAAATCTTCCCTTAAACACCAATTGTTCTTTTAATTAAATTTTGTGCTGAGGCATGAGCTTGATTGGGAAACTTCAAAAAGGGAATTTTGGGAGAGCTCCTTGGACTGGTGTCATTGCTAAGTTCTTGTGGGTACCAGAATCACCAAGAAAATGTATTTCTTTCTCCATTTTCATAACTCTCCGCATTTGATTTTGCTGGGAAAAGTGCCTCCATATAAAAAAGTTGGTTCTACCAGGGTATCTTCCATTTACATTAAGTATAAGTAAAATCTTTTCCAAATTAAATTTAACATTAATGGAATAAAATCCCCTTTTTGTTAAGGTAAGCATTTCAATGGATGGTGCTATTATTCTTATGTGAGTGCAATAATTGCCCCAATTACCCAGGTATACCACAGGCCAAAAATTCTTTTCATTGTTTGCTTTTTATTTTCATCGGAAATTTGATCCAGTCTGTAGCGAAATGTACAACAATTAGTCTAGATACTTCCTTAACTGCACGGCTTACATTGGTTGACTTATAGCTAGTAGGTACTCTTGCCCAACACCCGTTGGTAGTTTCCTGTTGCAAAGAACCTCAAAGCTATGACAATTCTTTGTGAAATGGTACCCTTGTTATTCTAACGGCATCATTCATAAATGGCTCAAGTTCTTCAAATAGATATCTTTACTAATTCTTATTTAATCGAAAAATATCTATAAACCTTTCAATTAGATAGACTAAATGGGTCACTTCTATCACGAAGGAATCTACTCCTCACGAGTTAACCGTAGTTGATATCTTCTTTCAACTTCTTGAAATAAAGCGATATTTGCTGGCAACATTTTTTGGAAAATTTCGTTGTTCCAAAGGTAAACAAACAAAATAATTACAAAAATGACAAATGATTGATTAAAAGTTGACAATTACTATCTTCTTCATCCTTTTCGTAAATTCACGATGGCCACTACAGTATTGCGATGTTGCCGCACTCACGTTCAAAATTTTTCGGGCGATCGTCTACCTTCGTACTCTACTCGAGCATAGCGATAGCGAAGCATGGGGTAACAAACGGCTTATAGAATAGTTTCTATAATAGCTTTCGTTTCGTAAAGTTTCGCTACCGCTTGCTTTCGCAATTTCAGCGAAAATTACAGAATCCACCTACTGATCTCGTTCGGCTCGGATCAGTTTACCCACATCGCTGGAGGAAGGTACTGCACGCTTGGAAACAAGTAGGCAAAATTACGATATGCCATATTCTGTGTGGAATTATTTGTTTTCATAAGTTTTTTTGTTGCCGACTGAGCGAAATAAAACTGGTATTCAGTCATAATAAATTAAACAAAGATCTACAAATAAAATTAATAATAATTCTATAAAAATGAAAAATAATATTTATTCCCAAAAACAGTCTATTTAATTAGATGTTCAAAAATGCCACCCTTGATACGGCGGAAAGTCGGACAAGTTCGGCGCGCTTCGTTGCAGAGGGAATTGTAGGAGAGAACATAGCGAATTGGTAGAACGGCTTGAATACCGTATTTCCTGTGGTCGTGGTTTCGTTTCCAGACCTGTATATATATATATATATATATATATATATATATATATATATATATATATATATATATATATATATATATATATATATATATATATATATATATATATATATATATATATATATATATATATATATATATATATATATATAAATAAATTTAGTTTATGAGTATCAGTCCTAGAGGGCTTGTTAAATGAAAATGCTTTTGTGCTACTCCAGCTTTCGAAAACTTTATTTTCTTCCTCAGGGCTAGCAATATAGTACAATTAGTGAATGAGCTTGTTTATTAAGAAAAGCAAAACAGAAAAAAAATTCAAAAAAAAAAATATTTCCTTAAGAAAGATAAATTAATCTTTTTAACAATCAAAAAAAACTTTATTTTAATTAAATATGACAATATCTACTTACTGCTACTCGCATTAAGCGGAAAATAACTCCATTGTTGAAAAACAGTTGGCATTCTTGTGTAATATATTACTATTGTTCTTATTAATTGCTATTATGTTAAAATAATTTTATTTTTACAAAATGTGTACTGGTTTGAAGGTAGTAAAATTATATGATGGTATTAAAAGAAATATGAATGTTGTGTTTTATATAATCTGTTGCTAAAGACCACAACATTTCAGTCTAAGTAAATAGAGTAGTTAAACTACACCTGGTCGGATATTTACAAAAACACTGATAGGCGTTAAGTCTTGAAAGTGGTGAATCTCAAGTACGATTTATGATCACAAAATAGTCTTCGTAAAAAGGTTAAAAAGAAAAAGAAGGAAAGAAACCAGAAAACAAAACCACATATGTGTCTAACATCCCTCCCCATGTTGTGGATATTAAGGGTAACTACTAATGTGATTGATATTTGAAATTCTAAGAAAAGAGAAAAAAATTTATCTAATGTCAACAATTATGAAATTATATTATCTATAAGTTGAAATTTTTTCCGGAGATTCTCATTAAACAGTTCGTACTTCCATTCCAATCCATTGCCAGTGGACTTGACCAGGAATTGAACCAGGCAACTATGGATCTGGCAGACGGAGCAACCGTCATCGTCACGTCATATCCCAAGCTGATGTTTATAAGTATGAGTGATGTTGAAGAAAAAAGGAAAAGAAGAAATTGTGATTTTGTTCCTGACTCTCCCCCATGAAAGAGTGTTATTAGTAAGTTCTAAATAGAGGTTAAAGTACTATTATTTTGATTAGTTTGAGTGTTTAAAGTTAAGATATTGGAATAAATTACACTCAAATCATTGATGTCAGTTTTTTATTAATAGATTTAGGTTGCAAGAAAATTTCAGTCATTTCTGAAAACAATCTCTTATTGTAGTCACTTTCGCCATCCAGTATTTTTGTTTAGTTAAAATTAAAGGTGACCTGATTGTTTTATATGTTCTGCTAACGCACAAGTATTTTGTTTAGTCTACAGTCACTTTTGTGATGTAATTCTACTCTTTTAGAACCCTAGAGGTTTGTCCTATATATACACTATCAAATTCAGAACAAGGAATACTATAAACAACATTCGATGTTTTATTTATTTCGTCTTTATCCTTTAATTTACTGAAAACAGTCCCCACTGTCTTGGTTTGTTTATATGCTATTTTAATGAGGGTTTATGTTTAAATAGTTTTGTAATTTGATTAGAAATTTGTTTTATGTACGGAAAGGAATAGAAAAAGTTTGTGTTTGTGTTTCAAAAGCATTCATGTTTAGTGAGATTCTATTATTATTGATTCTGGGTTCCTTACTGAGAGGTGCTAAAGATTAATTTGTTGAGCAATTTATTTGATACGAGTTGGATAAGAGAATGTTGTGTAATTTCTTTAAATTAGCAAGTCTGGGGATGGATGAGAGATTCTTTCTATACGTGTTTTCAAGGCTAAAACTAGGTTAATTTTAGTTTTACTGGTGTGATTAGAATGATAGTTCATATATCTACCAGAACTGGTTGGTTTGACGTACCAATCTAATATGATCTGGTTGTTATCTCACCTAATTAATCTAGGGTCCAAAAAAGGAACACTGTTGTTATTTTCTTTTCAACAGTAAATTGAAGTTGTGGATCATGGCTATTGAACACACGCAAGATCTCATTTATGCCATCCTCGGTACAGATGTTATTATTCGTCAACATATTTTTTTAAAAGGTAAATTAAAGAGAGTTTTGGTATGCAAATCTCAAGTAAGTCATCCATAACATATTGAGAAATAATAGGGGAGAGCATAGCGCCCATTGGTGTACCTAGTATTTGTTTATAAAACTTATTGTTAAATTTGCAGTATGTTGTATCGAAATAATTTGAGAATTTCAAAATATGTTTTTGATTAAGATTTGTATGGGTGCTTATTGTATTCCAGTGCTTTTTGATGCTATTTTCTATAAGAGTGTAAGGAATATTACTGTAAAGAGAAACAACATCCAAGCTAATGAGGACGTAATTTTCAGGAATCTGTCTTTCATTCATAAAGTTAGCAAACTCAAAAGAGTCAGCGGCATAGTATTCGTTGCCTTTCACATAAGCATTGGTTAATATTTCAGTTACAAAGAAGGCAAATTTGCTGTTAGGAGCATTGATTGAGGATACTATTGGTCTTAAGGAGAGTTGAGGTTTGTGGATTTTGGGTAATCCATAGAACTTAGGTGAAGCCTGATTGTATATTTTTAAGCTAACCACAACTAACCACAACTAACATGTTAGATTTCTGTTGATATCAACAGAAATCTAACATGTTAGTCAAAAAACTTAGAGATCAGGGAGTATTGAGTGAGGAGACAGCTAAAAGCTTAAAAATATACAATCAGGCTTCAGGTTGATATCAACAGAAATCTAACATGTTAGTCAAAAAACTTAGAGATCAGGGAGTATTGAGTGAGGAGACAGCTAAAAGCTTAAAAATATAACCTCAACTCTCCTTAAGACCAATAGTATCCTCAATCAATGCTCCTAACAGCAAACTTGCCTTCTTTGTAACTGAAATATTAACCAATGCTTATGTGAAAGGCAACGAATACTATGTCGCTGACTCTTTTGAGTTTGCTAACTTTATGAATGAAAGGCAGATTCCTGAAAATTACGTCCTCATTAGCTTGGATGTTGTCTCTCATTACAGTAATATTCCTTACACTGGAATACAATAAGCACCCATACAAATCTTAATCAAAAACATATTTTAGAAATTCTCAAATTAATTTTCGATACAACATACTGCAAATTTAACAATAAGTTTATAAACAAATACTAGGTACACCTAATGGGCGCTACGCTCCTCCCTATTATTTCTCAATATGTTATGGATGACTTACTTGAGATTTGCATACCAAAACTCTCTTTTAATTTACCTTTTTAAAAAATATGTGACTGACATAATAACATCTGTACCTGAGGATGCATATGAGATCTTGCTGTGTTCAATGCGCATGATCCACAACTTCAATTTACTGTTGAAAAGAAAATAACCAGTGTTCCTTTTTGGACACACTAGATTAATTAGTGGATAACAACCGAGATCATATTAGATTGGTACGTCAAACCAACCAGTTCTGAGTGATATATGAACTATCATTCAATCACACCAGTAAAACTAAAATTAACCTAGTTTTAGCCTTGAAAACACGTATGAAAGAATCTCTCATCCATCCCGCAGACTTGCTAATTTAAGAAATTACACAACATTCTCTTATCCAACTCCTATCCAAATAAATTGCTCAACAAATTAATCTTTAGCACCTCAAGAAGGAACCCAGAATCACATAACAATGGAATCTCACCAAACATTACTGCTTTTGAAACACAAACACAAACTTTTTCTATTCCTTTCCGTACATAAACAAATTTCTAATCAAATTAAAACTATTTAAACATGAACCCTCTATTAAAATAGCATATAAAAAACCAAGACAGTGGGGACTGTTTTCGTAAATTAAGGATAAAGACGAAATAAATAAAACATCGAATGTTGTTTATAGTATTCTTGTCTGAATGTGATAGTGTATATATAGGAGAAACCTCTAGGGTTCTAAAGATAGAATTACATCACACAAAGTGACTATAGACTAGACAAAATACTTGTGCGTTAGAGAACATACAAATCAATCAGGTCACCTTAATTTTAACCAAAAAAAAAATACTGGATGGCGAAAGTGACTACAATAAGAGATTGTTTTTAGAAATGACTGAAATTTTCTTGCAACCTAAATCTATTAATAAAAAAACATGACATCAATGATTTGAGTGTAATTTATTCCAATATCTTAACTTTAAACACTCAAACTAATCAAAATAATATACTTTAACCTCTATATTAGAACTTACTAATAATACTTTTTCATGGGGAGAGTCAAGGAACAAAATCACAATTTCTTCTTTTCCTTTTTTTTTCTTCAACATCCACTCTACTTATAAACATCAGCTTGGGTATATGGTTGACGGACGCATGTGACAGGTGTGCTCCTCTGCCAGTATCCATAGTTGCCTGGGTTCAATTCCTAGGTCAGTCCACTGGCAATGGATTGGATTGAGTACGAATTTTAACGAAGAATCTCCGGAAAAAAATTTCAACTTATAGATAATATAATTTCATAATTGTTGACATCAGATAAAAAAAAATTTGTCTCTTTTTCTTTGAATTTCAAATATCAATCACATTAGTAGTTACCCTTAATATCCGCCAACATGGAGGCAGGGATGTTAGACACATATGTGGTTTTGTTTTTTGGTTTTTCTTTCCTTCTTTTTTTCTTTTTTTTTTAACCTTTTTTTACGTAAGACATTTTTGTGATCATAAATCGTACTTAGATTCACCACTTTCAAGTTACTCAACGCCTATCCAGTGTTTTTTGTAAATATCACCGACCAGGTGTAGTTTAACTAACCCTATGTTAACTTGAACTAAAATGTTGTGGTCTTTAGCAACAGATTAATATAAAAAACACAACATTCATATTTCTTTTAATACCATCGTATCAAATTTTACTAACTTCAAACCAGTACACATTTTGTAAAAATAAAATTATTTTAACATAATAATTAACAACATGGAACAATAAGTAATATATTACACAAGAATGCCAACTGTTTTTCACACAATGGAGTTATTTTCCGCTTAATGCGAGTAGCAGTAAGTAGATATTGTCATATTTAATTAAAATAAGAATTTTTTGATTGTTAAAGATAATTTATCTTCTAAGGAAAGATTTTTTTAATGTTTTTTCTTTTTTCTGCTTTTCCTAATATAAACAAGCTCATTCACTAATTGTACTTCCATTATTGTACCTCTGAAGAAGAAAATAAAGTTTTCGAAAGCTTGAGATAGCACAAAAGCATTTTCATTTCAAGCCCTCTAGGACTGATACCAATAAACTAAATTTGTTGTTTAACTAGTCAGTCAAGACTACCCTTCTGTCCTTTTTTCCTAATAGGATGGGGTTTTACCAAAAATACAATTGCAATAGGAATATAATATATATATATATATATATATATATATATATATATATATATATATATATATATATATATATATATATATATATATATATATATATATATATATATATATATGATATATATACATATATATATATATATATATATATATATATATATATATATATATATATATATATATATATATATATATATATATATATGTAATATATATAGATATATATATATATATATATATATATATATATATATATATATATATATATATATATATATATACATATATATATATTTATATATATATATATATATATATATATATATATATATATATATAATGCTTTTTCATACAAAAATTAAAACATACTTTCAGTTTCAGATATTTAAGAAACCTAACTTATATGTTTAATCATACTTATTAAAAAACAGCCGAGTTGAAAAAATACCTCTAATTTATACCCACTATAAAATAGCTGTTGTTGTGTTTTCTAATCTACAAGTTATACACGTTAAAATTTATTATTTATTTTCTTTTGTTTAGACATCTGTAAATGGCCCTGTTTTTTTGGAAAATTATGCATTGTTTACATTTTTTTTCTCTAAATTAACAAATTTCTAAATAATATATAATAGTTGATTTATTATGTTTAAAAATTAGTGTGTTAATGCAATATATTTTGTTTATGAAATATGTTCAGAGGTGCAATTATTCCTAAAATTTATAAAATAATAATCAAAAATAAATTTTATTAAAATCATTTCTATATATTTTTTATTTTACTTACGTAGAGCCTGCTTATTTGATGAATTATTAAAAATTGAATAATTTGTTTATTTTAGTTATTATATTTTGTCAGAACATTCATCTCAACAATTGAATCATAGAAAACTGTCTAAACAAAATTTAGTAGGCATACAATATTCTTTACAGATATTCTATGGTTTAAAAATATGTTTGTTTTTATATTTTAGAGCATGCTGTCAAATTTTAAAAATATGTTTTTAATGGGTATTATATTTTTTCCAAACAATTTACTGAAAATATCATGTGCAGCAATGGATCTCATAAAATATAAGGTTTTTATAAATACAAGTATTTCCAGTCACTTATAGTCATTTATTTACGCTTAAAATCTGGAAAACCCAAACAGATATAGCATTAAACTTCTGATTTATAACCAGTCAAATTCCAATATAGTAAACTTTTTTATTGACTTCCAAAAGTAAAATTATATTTAAAAAGTGTAATCATGACAGCTAGCTGAAAGGTGTAGTTTTGGTTATGAAAAATTTTTTAGCAAAAGAAAATTGCACATATTCTTTTAACCATTTAAAAAGTATTAAAATTAAATTCAGATGATTATAAAACCAAATAATAAACGAAAATAAAAAAAGTAATACCATAAAATTTGCATTTATAAATCAAAAAGAGTCCTATTAGTAAAGTGTCCAAAAAAATGTTCGTTGTTTTCAAGGTAGTATCCCGACAAATTTATCTAAAAAGTCATTTATTATTTAATTTTTTGGGAATAGTTAAATCATTAATAAATATATCTTATAAAGCTAAATTTAATATTAGCAAGTCTTTTACAACCTATTTAAATATGGTTTTTAAAATTTATACTAATTAAAATAAAAACTGTTTTGCTGAATAATTCTAGGACGCCATGGTTGTATTGCTATAATTGCATAATTAATGAGGGTTGCCAGCGATGTGCATTCCAATTATTAAATAAGCAATATAACAATAATATCTAAACCAGTGAATTCCAAAATTCATAAGTGGTTCTGACATGTTTAGTTCATAAAATCTATCCAAAGTGTGTTTCTGAAATTTATAAAATATTAATGGAAAATTATATTATATGCAATTATTTTAATTTTCAAGCAGTTATTAAAGTAGTTTTTTTGGCTGTAATAACAATTTATTTAAAAGTTTATAAATTGTATAGCAAAGCGAAGCCGAAGATCGTATATGCAGACTTGTATAAAGGTTTTATATATTTTCACATCTATTAATTTTAAAGATTTTATTTAGTTAAAATATAAATTGTCTAATTTTACTTCTTCGAATAATAAAATACTTTGTTAAATTAAATTTAAAAAATCTCATTATTATGCCTGCTTTAACATGGTATCTGGTATTTAAATTAGGTTTGTAGCATAAAGCCTTACCGTATAATATTAATGTTTTTTTTAGTTTTTTGTATTCTTTTTATTAATAAATTAATTTTTTAAACCCAATCTTTTAATATATAATTGATTTTTTACTTTCCTGTATACTTTTTTATTAATAAATAAATTTCGTAAACCCAGTTTTTGTAAATTTTAATCTCTAAATTTTTTCTTTACATTTTAAACTCTTAATTAAATAAGAATGTATTGTTGTAAATCAAACTGCATACATTTTAAAACTTAAATTAAAGCATATATTATAGTAGTGTTATATTTAAAACTATCTATAATTTATACAAAATAGCAAATGTTCTATTTAAAAAAATATATTTTGGATTTGCCATTTTTATAAAAAATATACTAAGATTGTTTTTTTCCTAATAATTTTTTTGTAAAACATTCAGTGATTTTTGATTTAAACTTGACAAAATTTTAATACGTAAAATGCTAAACTTTACTAAAGATATGGCCATAAACTTTTAAAATACCTTTATTCATTTTCCCAAGTTTTATTTGTCGTCAGTTTCTTATATTTTACTAGTGCAGTATAAAGATTTACCATCAAATCGTATTTTGTAATTTTTAAAGTTTTATTTATCAAGTTGTTTCAGTTAAAAACAAGTCCCAAATATGTTTTGTCCTAGTATTACAATAAATGTTAGTCCGAGAGCTGGTGAACAATTTTGAGCAGGTTCTTAAGGCACTTTAAAAATTTTTGTTATTGTCCTTGAAGAAACCATAAACATAAAAGTTTAGATCTGGCTGAAGGGTAGCGGCCCCTTACCAACCCTTGATTTTTTTTTAAATTTACGAACCTACTTAAAATTGTTTACCAGCTTTGACTATGTTAGATATATAGCACAGGAGATGAGGCATTTTGGCTAGGAATTTTTTTGTCCTGCATGGATTTACTTGAAATTTTCACAGTGGGTAGGGAATAGCCCAAGGATCAAAGCTTATATCATGCCGAGGTGTGCTTTTATCCTGGGGGTGGTTGCCACCCCATCTTGGGGGTGGAAATTTTTTATTACATTTTAACTACAGAAGTAGTAATTTTAAAGTAAAAAATAATTTTAAGTAAAAAATGTTCTATACATTTTTCGTAAAACTAATATTTTTTGAGTTATTCGCGATTAAAAGTAAAAGTTTTTCGACGAAAAAAACGACATTTTAATGGGGTTTTCACGATTAACTCTAAAAATATGCATTTTATCAAAAAAACTATAGAAAGAAAAATTGTAGCTTTTAGAAAAAACTAGAAAAATATATTATTTTATAATTTCTCTACAACCAATACAGACCGAGCTACGGCTTGTTAATGGTTAGCTTTTGTTCGTCAAAGGTTAAATTTGAAAGATTCAAAGTCAAATAGCGGGAAAAGTTTACATTTTCCAAGGAAAACACATAAGATCTTTTTAAACGTATATAATAAGACCTTACTTTTAAAACAAAAAAAGAGTTTTTAGCATAAAAATTAAGCGAGTTATGATAAAAATAAGGTCGGTCCCCACTTTTTTCTACGAAAAGATCATTTAAAACAACCCCCTAATTTCCTTCTTAATTAAAATAGATCTGTACCCTTCTGCGATTCTTTTTATATATGTATTAATAATATATTTTAAAAGTTTAACCAAATTAAAATGCCTAATTTTAGAAAAATTAGAGCTTAAAGTGAAAAATGTTTTTCCGCAATTTCATAAAAATAGCCATTTTCTTTAAAATAACTCCAACAATACTGGAGATACGAAAAAAATACTAGGAAACCAAATTATTGCCTTTTTCATAAAAGGAATTGTCATTACATATATTTTTCTGTACAATAAATATTTGGCCAGATATGGCCGTTTAAAGCCTCTTTTTACGAGCGAGCACCACCTTATTCTAGCCCTTTAAACTCATCCCATTTTAAAACTAGGGGATTAAAAAGGATTTAATTTGCATAGCGTTGTAGCTCTTAAAAAACCCTACAAAATTGTTTTTGAACAAACTTTCTATCATTAAATTTTTTAAACAACCAATCAACTTTTTTTTTTGAAAAAGTCGAATAGCCCAATTCGAAGCATAATATTCTATAAAACCGATATACTTATACTTTTACCGGTAAAATTTTTGTATGCAATTCTACTTTCTTTTCCTATTAATATCTATTATATTGGTTTATAAGGGGTGGTTTTTAAGAATTAAAAATTTGCAAAAGATTAAAATGGTAATATTTCGGACAGTAATATTTATAATTATTAAATATGTCAAGCTATTAATTTTTTTGGGATTAATCTTTTTTTTAATTAAGCCTAAATAAGGCTTGATTTATAAGGGTCGAAAAGTAGCGAAATGAAATTAGTACATATTTTAAGCAACAGCATTCTAAAATTAAATCACTGTGGTAAATTATTCATTTTTTCCGGGTAAATATTTTTTTTAATTTAAGCTCTAACAAAGGTTGATTTTTAAGGGTTGAAATATTTTAAAATTGTATTCTTGAGCATAAGACAATCATTAATCAACTAATCCAAACCGAATGTTACCCATCTTAAGGTTTAAAATGTTATTTCATAAGTTTTGACAATTAGGGGTAGTTTTCACCCTTAAAACAAACAGCGCACATCACCATGAAATATAATTTAAAGTAGAGGGTTAGAAGCGCCTAATTCCAATTTTTTATACAAATCGATGCAGGACACAAAAATTGCGGGGTTTTGCAATTTTTTAGCTTCATTTCCGAGACTATAATTATTTATCATTAAATCGTTTTAATTTGTCTTTTTTTTTGTAAATCTCATAAGAGGTGGTTATTTAAAGGTTGAGTTATGGTAGTTAAATATTTATTATACCGTAAACCGTTAATTTTTTTTCTACAATAAAAGCGTTATTAAATAGTTTTAAAATGAAAACACATTTTTTTTTTGGATTTCGTTATTAAGGGTGATTTTTAAGGGTTGAAACGTTAAAATATAATGTTAGATATAACTCACAACATAAAAATAGATTCATTTTACATATTTAGCTATGATTTTAATTTACATAAGGTATTTTTTATGGTTTTTTAATGTTTTAGCATAAGGGGTGGTTTTTACCCCCTAAAAATAAAAATCACATCCTAAGCATATATAAACTTTGATCTGGAGGATAAAAGCAACTTAATTCCAAATTTTCATAAAATTGAAACTGTTAAAAAAAATCCAGAGGTTAAACAGCTTTTTTCTCCCCATCCACTGTACTAATAGCCAAAATTAAATATTTTGCCTAATACGCCTAGATGACGCACATTAATATCTCTAACCTATCGATACTGAGGCTGATTGTTTTGAGGTTTGTGGACTTGACTGACCAGTTAATCATCTTACACTTAGATGGCATTAAATATGCCATCTAAGTGTAAGTCTAAAGTGCTGAAACATACATTGCGTTTTAGCGGAAGCGTTTCAACGGGTCCTGTTTGGCGGGATGACAACAACCTATAGTTTTTAATCGGATAGTCCATACATATGCTTAAGATGCAGCCACAGGACGCGGCGGCAACATGACGCGGTCAAACGGGACGTGGACGACCGGAAGCAATGACAAATTGACAACAACACTTTGACTTTAATGAGAGCGTTCATATAGAGCGTTTGTTGTGATCCGGTTTCTTATTTATGATGTTTGAGACGGATAAATTTATTCAATGTGTACAAGATTATCCCTTAATATAAGAGTACAGTGGTAGCAATTAAGGTAAAAAAGTTGGCATGTCGTAGGGGAAATCACCTGGTACCATCAGGTCACTTCGGGAATCTGTAACTCCAGAAGATTCTTTTGCGACCTATTCTACCAATATTTATAAAAACACGTAACAACAAAGCTACCTACGTCATGTTATGTTTTATTTATAGTATCAAAAATGTACTTATGACAAAATAAATGTTTTTTCTTACATTAGCGTAATTGTCAATCTTTCTTCTGGTGAAATTGGATGTCTTTAGTAAGTTTCCTGCTTAGTTATATGTGCACGTACAGTATTTAAAAGTTCATCAAAAGAGTTAATAAACATCCTATAGTATTCAAAAAATTTAGTTTCATATTTTTCAATATTGTTATAAAATGTAGAAAATCTTTTACTCTTTTCGGGCTCACAGTGGAAAGGATGGGCCCAATATCTTCTATTCACAGGTTTGTTGAGTAAACCAGCAGCTTTAAAAACACAAACAATTTCCAAATTTGACAATATGGATATGACCTACCACTTATTCTCTCTGCTGATAGAACAAGACTAACCACAGTTACTCCTGTTACAGCGTTTTAACGGGAGATGTGTGGCCGACGCGCTTTCATTCCGCAAAACAGGAACCGTTAAATCGCTTCCGCTAAAACGCATTGTATGTTTCATACATTCGCATATAAAATTTGGAATAGATTTTTATGTTTTTTTTATCTTGAGACAGTCCACGAAAGCTAAGGCCTAGGGACTAATGCACCGTGGGTGTCGAAAGTGTGGTAAGAGGGAGTTTATTCACACGAGACTTTAATATTTTAAGATTTGGAGAAAAAGAGAAAACTTCTGTGGGTGGCAGGTTCCATAGTCTGAATACGCTATGGATGAAAAAACAAACAAAGTGAAAAATGTAAATTCTACTGTAAAAGAATGCATAAAATTGGCACTACGTGTTGTTCTGTTGCGAGCTGCTAAAGGAATAAATATATTAGCCAACTCTTTGGAGCAGAAGCTGTAAAAGTACATATAAAAGTGCGACAGATCCCCTACAGCTCGGCGGTGGGCAAGGAAAGAAAGCTTTTCTGTAAGTGTGGTATCATTAATAAGACAAACAGCTCTTCTTTGAACGGAGTTAAGACTGCTAAGTGTTTTAGGGGGTGCCATGCCCCAGTGATGAGAATATTATTCTAAAGTGGGCCTGGTCTGGGATACATACAGAGTATAGAAATTAGAAAAAGAGAAATACTTACTGGCTTAAAAAAGGAATCCTAGCTTTTTTGAAGCTGCTAAGGCTATGGATGTAATGTGTTTGTACCAGTTAAGGTTATTTTTAAAAGAAGCACCCACAAGATTAAATGACTCTTTTTTCTGCAGAGCTTGGCCGCTTATACAGGGGAATTCATGAGGAAATGTCAATACTTTAGGTACGTATTCAGGGTCCAAAAAAAACATAAAAGTTATACAAATATGAGTCGGCAAGGCCTTCGTTTCCGAAATACAGGATGTTAAAGTTTTTTTTTTTTTTGAAAAAAAAAATTTTTAATTATAAAACCTAGCTTATGTTTTGCTAAACATAATTAAGAACAATAATTTTATTGAAAATGAAAATACATATTGTTTAATTATACATTTTGTTTTAATATTATTTTTTTAATTTTGCTATAACAAAATCAGATGCGTCGTAATATTTTTAAATCCAAATATCTCGAAAATGGTTTCTCATATCAACTTTTAACAAGTATACCTTTTTGACCTAAAAATAACAAAACAATTATTAGATATACTTTAAAATGTTATACAGGGCCGTAAAAGTTGCGATTGTTCAAAATAGTAAAAAGACGTGTAGGTGGCACCCCCTACAAGTAAGAGCCGTAATAAGATTAGGTTCAAATCCGTCATACCAAAAAACCTCCGGATACCAATTTTTACTCCAATATTAACATTATCATGGATTTTATTAAAAAAATAGGAAAATAAAATAAAAACTTTAACACCCTGTATTTCGGAAGCGAAGGCCCTGCGGACCCATATTTGTATAAACTTTTATGTTTATTTTTGGACCCTGACTACGTACCTAAAGTATTAACATTTCCCTATGAATCACCCTGTATGTAACGGATGAGCATTGAAAGACTTTTTTCGCAACAGTGAACAAGACTGTGTATATTTTGGAGGCATTAAACTGGACAAGATATGTAGCACCTTATTCTAAGGATTAGTTTAAGGTCTTGTAAAAAAAATTCTGCATTGACCCGCGCTAATTTTCCAAATCAGACTTACAGGGTGGCTTAAGAAATTTAAAATTAAAGAGGAGGGTACTATTGTCAGCAAAACTATGTAAAGTATTGATTATGAAAGAAAGAACATCATTGATGTTAGAAACAGAGTTGGTGCAGGTACTGAGCTCTGGGGCACCCCAGCGTTAATTTAGTAGAAGCTGAAAGAATGACCAACTACAAAAACTAATATACGTCGATTAGAAAGGAAACTGGAGAGCCAAAAGCTTAAGTGAAAGACCGTAGGAAGAAAGTTTGTTAGGAATTCCATTCATGCCAGGCCTGATCAAAAGCTTTAGATATGCCGAGAGCAACGATCTGGGATTTACCAAGAAACTCAAAGGACTTGTTTCAGTTGTGTGAGAAAAAGGACAGAAGATCAGTTGTGGATTTTCTGTGGTGGAATCCATGTGTCTGTCATGTAAATTTTGTGTTTTTCGAAATACTTTGGATCCTTTCTTGGGAACGGGTTGCACAAGTGCAGCTTTCCAGCTCTCAGGAAATATGCCCGAGTCATAAGAGATTCGAAAGATACGAGTTAAGAAGGGTGCTAGCTCGGGACCACATTGTTTTAAGACGATTACTGGTATACCATCCAGCCCAAACGATTTTCTGGTTATAAGAAAAGGATTAATAACCTTGATGTGTTTGACTTTAAAAATTATATCGGACGTTTTATAAGGAACAGGGGTAACTATTGGAAAGGAAATTAACAGAAAGATCAAAGTAAAACTGACAGCAAATTGTTGGGCAAATAGTTCGGCTTTTTCTTTACAGGTAGAAACAATTTTATTCTAAAATATTAAGGGTGAAAAGAATTTGTGCAAAAGTTTTGTCTGATTTTCATGGCAAAGAAGTATTTACTGTCATTCGAGCCAGAGAGGACTTTATCTTCTTTCCGATTTTTTAAATGATCTTTGATTTCTGAGATAGTGTAATAATTCGGATTTCTTGCTTAGATACTAGTCTGTCGGATTTTGGGATTATGGTTTTGAAGAAACCTTTTGTGGGTTTAAATTTTTAAAAGTCTGGCTATGTCAAAAAACCACGGTTTGTGATTTGAAGGTTTGGAGTTCTTTTTGGTCTGAGAAATATATGTCTCAAGGTCCAGTTAAATTGTTTCGATAGGTTGTTTAAAAATTTCAGATGGATTGTGAGTGGAAAAGCAGAAAGGATCCTAAGGGTAGTTGGCAAAGAAATCTCTTAGACCATACCGGTCAGCCTAGTAGGATACAGTGACCAAGACATGATCTAAGCGACCAAGGGAAGCAGTTACTGATGCTCATAGAGTTTAGGATTATAAATAAGAAAATGATTTAGGGGTTAGAATTATGGATGGGAACCCTAGGTAGGTTCCATAATTAGATTGGTGAGCAAGTAACTGTTTGCGAAGGTTTCGGCTTGTGTATTAGTTATTGTAGAATCTAACCAGTCCTTATTAGAAACATTAAAATCCCCAAGGACGATGACTCTGGCCGATGAAAACTGGGAAATAATAGTGCCAATCTTTATTGAAAGAAAGTCAAAAGAACTCGTTGTGGGAAATGTCAGATGGGGACCGGTATATACAGCAAATGAATTTGGTAATAGTTCCAAAGGTAAGTTTAAACCAAAGAATATCAGGCCTTTCTTATTCGAGGTTAGAAACTCTAGCACAAGTCAGATCGTTGCGAACGTAAGGGCATGGGGTGCCATGGGGTCGAAAAGATGAAATGAATTCGTAACCTGGGAAAAGGAGGTGGTTTGTTGATGTTTTGGAACCTATTTGGATTTTGGTAAGAAAAAGTGTGTAAGGTTTAAAAGATTGAAAATAATTGTAAACAGGGTTTAAATTGAGTTAAGTCCATATACAACGTCTTTTCAAGTAAAAAAAACGTAAAACTTGTATATCTATTTTTATTTATTTCAAAGTTTCACGACCATGAATGTTATTTGAAGATAATACTAAAAATAAATTCGTAAAGTAAAAAACAAACGATTTCCCCCCAATGCACCCCTTACTTAGAGATCCGACTAGAGGAGTATTTTACCTCCGAAATACTTAACTTTTAAGAGTACCATTATCATTATTTTCAAATGTTATGATCGAGGAAAAGAAAAAGACAGAAGTGGAAGAAGAAAAACTTCACCCAGGACTCGAAGCATCACATAAGACTTTACGGGTCATTTAAAGAAAAAGTGGGGTGGAACTGACTCAGATGAGGAACAGCTCCTCTGCTACCTGCTAAATGTTACCATTAACTTTGGTAAACCAGGTAACCTGGGTCCGTGGAGTGTCAATTCCCAAAATAGCATGAAGATACCATGCTACACCTTGCGGTAAGTTTATTAAGGCTCTCCTTTAACAATATTTGTAATCATCTCCTACTTTTGAAAAAGGTTAAAATCTGCAACCCTTAATGGTTTTTCGTTGTTATATTTTGTATGGCTTATTTTTATTGCTGACTTTGTATTGCAACACGTATTTAATTTTTTCACTTGAAAACAGCACAATAGACGAAAGCATAAATTATGTATATGTATATTTTTAAAGGGAATAAAATTTTAACAATTAAAAATAGATTTTCGTCTGGGTTAAGAACATTGTAAATGGAATACATATAGACTTTCGTTTTTTTTAAGTTACTATTATCTTAACTGTCATAGTCATGCCAAGCCACTAGATTTTTTTTAATACATTCTCGTCGATATTAAAAGAAAGTGGTAATGATGAATTTATTATATCCGCCTTTGACCGATGTCAGAACTACCAAAAAACTGTTTACCAAAACTGTTTACCGAATTGCATCACCGTTGTTTGTTAATCTGAATTTCTTTTATATTTTACTTATAGCCGTTTGAATATCTTTATTTGATTTATCACCTGGATTGGTATAACCAGTAAGCTGCAGTTACAAAAACTTGTTAATATTTAAGTAGGATTGTTATTGCCAGTCATAAAATTAACTCAACGTACTTGTTAAATATTAATTTCATAAATTTGTTATGTAGAAAAAGCAATAAAACTGTATTTATTTCGGTTAAGCCGTCACGTTACAGTAATTTAGAGTTTGATTTACATGGATTTAAAATCACGTTCAACGGTATGATGTGCTGAATTGGATCACGTAAAATTTGGATAGATGGTCTTACTAAAAATATTTAGCTTTCAGATACTCTACGTTGTATGTACCTCTAAAAAAAGGAACTTTAGTGACGCATATAAATTCCCATATGTACTAAATAAGTATTTTTAAATTTAAACTTTAGTTAATGTATTTATTTTTGGCATAACTTAAGCATTTTAACACACTTCATGATGGTCTCAAGATTTATATTATTAATAAAAATGACTATTTAACAACTAATGTGAATGAGCGAATTTTTGTAGATTTAAAAGATCGTTGTTATGTATGACATAAATATAAGCTTTAAAACTCGCTGGTGGTTTTGCTTATGTGTGAGATCTGTATTAAAAGTATAAATTTCAAACAATTTTGAAAATAAAAAACGAGCACGAAAATAAGGACGGGAACGTATTTTTTTGCCTAGACAGACATATGCGTTGCTCTACATAGACTTTTTTGTTGGTGTAATTCTTAAAGGTAAATGACGATACAAATAAAGCAAAAACATTTTTCTCGTTGTCAAAGTAGTAATACAAAAGTACGATGTTTATAACAAATCTTTTAGTTAACGTTATTGCTACTGAGAGAAGAGAAGCAGTTTGTAAAATAAATCTTAACATATTTTTAAAAATACACTCGATTGCTTTGTCAGATGGTGTTAGTTTATAGTAGGTAAAATGCATAAGTAAATTTAACTTTTGTTTGCTTAAATCCATAGACAATAATGTAGGTTGAATGATATTTCTTGGGCTCTCATTAGGCGTTTCAACTAGTAAGTACTTTCAACTGTCTTCTGGTCAAGAAGGCTGGAATTAAAATAAGTTACATGACCACAGGAGTATTTATACTAAAACTAAGTGCGCTGAGGCAAGAGGACGATGGGCGCGCGATAATGCGTTGTTTCTGTTTACAAAGTAGTTTTTTATATAATATTATATTTTATTATATATTTGGCGTGGGTCTGACTAAATTTTTGGATGAAAAACTTTGAAAACTCTCTAGCCGCCACTGATTAACAGTCATTTAATTTAGGTTAATTTAAAAATATTTGTAATATTTTTATGAATGGGCCACTTCCCTAGACTTTTTACTTAAAAAAAATATATTTTAAGCAATAAAGTTCTGGTTAGCCCACCACACATATCATGTTAGCTAATTTTGTTAGTCGTAAAAATAGTCTATAGCAAATCATGCCAAATATATATTAAAAAAGAATAAATGGTCCGGTTTGCAGGGATTTTGGTTCATGTGCTTTGATATTTGTCAAATCCGATTGCAAATTGATGCAGAAGGCATAAAAACTTTGATCATATAACCGGCATACTAAAGTCGTCATAAAATACGTTACGATCATATAAAACTAAGAAAGCCTTAGTGGACTGTAAAATACCGAAAATGTGTGTTTGGGGTATGTACGGACCTACTATATTATTATTTATTAGTACGCCATTTTCGTATTTTATGAGTTATTTTATAGACTCTTTGGTACTATTATAGCCCTAATTTAACAAATAAAGTCCTCCATTAGAATCGGTTAAACAGCAATAAAAGACCACTATCTGTTTTCGTATTTTTAATAAAATGCAAAAATTGTAACAGATACATAAATTGCATAATATATGCCACCACATATTTTTTCGTGTTTACTAATCCAATCCGAAAACATTTTGTTGTCAGGGTTAAAGGAGGTAAATAGAGCAAATTATTTTTATAAAAGTCCTATACACAAAAACACGTACTCCACGACGGGCACGCAACGATGCATTATTTTCGTATCCTGCAAAATGAGGTGGTTAGTTAACGTCTTAAATCTAAATTCCATTTTAAAAAATATGTAAAGTTTAGATTACCGAAGGCAATGGTAAACATAGTTCAGATTAGAATTGAACCCACAGATATTTGCAAAAAATATAGTAATGCGCACCCATGCGCACTCTTTACAAGAAGATCTGAGCAAAATGTATTTTTTAACTCCTTATTAATGAGTGTGCCTTCATAAGCACTAATCTACTGTCCTTAATTTTAAATGTTTTTGTAATGACCTGTTCGTTTTAAAACGTTTTTTAACAATACTAATTAAAGTTTTAATATAGAGATATACTTTATATTGTTGTGGCGGATTCATTTATTAAAAAGTTCTTGTTGGGTACAAGTCAAAGAAATTTTTATACAATGGAACCGCTTCGGCCCTAGTTCCGAGGTATAAAGACAGAATGTGCTCAGCCCTATTGAAACTTGCAGATAGCCTAAAAACAGACCAATATATTATTTCTGAAAAAATGTCATAAAATATGACAAAAAGGTCTTATAGTTTATTTTGTTTTCTGGGAATATTAACTTAAAAGAAAAATTATTTGGCTTTTCTCCAGAATAAAGATTTTTAAAAAGGTCTTATAATGTCTTTAATTTTATATCAAAATTCTAGTAATTTTAATTTTCATTATAATAACTTTAACAGTTAAGTTTAGCTTGATAACGGTGGCAAACTTGTAGATAGATAACTGATTAGATTTGTTATTTTTATGGGATTTCTCTTTTTCCGTTTTGGACAATCCCCAAGTTCAAATAGGTCAAAAGGACTAAACACACTCAATTTTGAAACCCCGAGACTAGGACCGATACGGTCTCATTGTATAAAAATTCCTTTGGCGTGTACCAAAAAATCCTGGTATTTGTATGTTAGAAAAATAAAGTATTTGACATAGTGAATACTTGTATTTACCATTAGCCTGCGATATTGAGGGAAAAATAGGATTGATTTTTTGGATAAAGGATTTTAGCTCTTACTTTAGATAATTTGTTCTATCATATTTGCAATCAGCATTCTCAAAAACTTCTTAATTTATGTTTTTAAAATCTCAAGGGCCAATTTTAGCAGGAATAAAACATTGTATCACTTTTTTGAATTTGTAACTATGGAATCAAAATTACAAGTTACATTAGTTTAGATTCTTGTAAAGGGTTTTCCAATAAGAGTGTTATTTTGATATTCAAAAAAAAATGCCATTTTTTAAGATAAATGATCGGATATTTTAATAAACGAAGGTATGCCGTTAACAATGGTAAAAAAAACAACGCCAAATGACCACCGAGACGCCTACAGGACCATATCCTTTTCATGAAATTTTCCAAACCAACATCATGTCTATATCCGTAACCCCAAAATGGAATTCTGAGTACCGAGGACTGGGACCACTGAGGTCTTGAATCGACGCTGGCTATGGCGTAGACCTTCTCTTTCACGTGGTTCCCCAAAGGAAGAAGTTGCAAGTGTTTAATCACAAGATCTTGGTCCAATTGTAATCACCTATTGGAGAGATAACAGGGTCAGCCAATTTTCCTGTAAAAAAATCAGGTTTGTTCTGTGTGGCAGAGCGCGTTTTGTTGAAAGTAAACGTTGTCCAGAATTGGATGGTATTGATCGAAACAACGTTTACTTTCAACAAGACGGCGCACGCACATGCAACGAAACCATTGATTTTTACGGAAAAGTTTGACCCTGTTATCTCTCGAAGGATCACAACCAAGATCTTGGATCCTTTGAGGCCACGTGAAAGGGAAGGCCTACGCCACCAGCCAACCGTCGATTCAAAACCTCAAAAAATGGAATTCGTGAGGCTATCGAGGACATCGGGCAGCCACTTTGGGATTTGGTTACGAAAAATTTCGAAAAGGATATGATCCTGCAGCTGCTCATGTGGTTATTTGGCTGATGTTATTTTCCATTCTAACGGCATACCTTCCCTTTTAATGTAATAAATATCCAATCATTTATCTTAAAAAATGGCATTTCAAAATAACACTCTAAAACCCTTTTAACAAATCTTCTAAAAAATACACTTTTTTAAGTAGTTTAAACGTAAATTCACTTTATTTAAAGTTTGAGGAGTAATTTCCTGACACGTTATCTAATTGTAATGCATAATTTATGTACATTACGCGGCCAATAGCATACAGTTCATTTCTCAAGTGCCCCCCACAAAAAAAGTAACAAAAGGTAATATCTGGCGACTAAAAAGGATTTGTAGCTGTCCACTTTATAGGAAAAGTTCATTTAAAAATTCTATCAGAGAATTACGTGTAAGGCACCACCTAAATAAAATATAAGTTTTGTCTCTGTGCTAATAGCAATTTCATGAGAAAAATCATATAATAATTTTGCAAAAATGTTAGAATTTTTTTTTTTTCATTTAGGTTATCCAGGAAAAAAATGCCCGAGTCGCTGAAATATCCCATTAATTTTTTCTTATTTTTTTTAAAAATTTTTTTTTAGAATCGGTCCCAAAAAATCAGTTCTTTTTACTATGTAGTACGCCCCTTTGGGGGTCACCCTTTGTCATTTTTCGCTTCTCCCTTGTCCCCTTATCCTGATATCATTTTTTGTGTGCGCGTTGGTACGGAAGGGGTTTGACACTGCAACGCCATTTTTGGCAGAAAATCCCCAAATAAGTACAACATTTTTTACAATTTAAAAATTTTAAACCCCCATTTTAGCCCCCAAAATGGGTAAATCAAGAAAACGAACCCCCCGGGGTTTACGGAATAACTAAAAGCAAAGTGGAGAAAAAAGGCAAACCATCACGGCGTCATCTCGCCCTCGCCTTCGC
>JAHBCN010005432.1:0-55490 GCA_019359885.1 Listronotus oregonensis | reverse complement strand
CAACTTACATACTAATCGTTTAATACACACAGTTTAAATTTAAATGTAAGGTCTTTGGAAGTTAAGAAATAAGTCGAAAAGATAATATAAAAACCCAAAATTTTTTTTTATTTTATAAGATATTAGCTGTTTTAATCAACTATAACAAGTATTTTTTTTTTATGTTTTAATATAATTGCACTAATTTATCCTTTGGGGAAATTAACCAATAAACCAAAAAATCGAATCCAAAGGTTGTTAAACCATAGCAAAATAAAAAACATCAAAAGAACCAAAACAACAGAAAACCGTTAATCCTCCATTATTTTAAATTTAAACTTGACATAACCATTATTAACGCTCCTCCTGACTAGTGGCGATGCGGTAGATACTGGGCCCCAAGTAATGACGAGATACTGACGTCAAAAGACCTTCCCCTACGTTACCGCTTCTCGGGTATGTCGCCAAAATTTGATGCGTCGTATTTTTATCGATGGAATAAAGAATTTCCCCCCTTTGTTTTCAAGAGTATTAGAGATGGGAAACACGGTCGATTAAATTTATACAATATATCAAAATATCGATATATTTGTTCATACAGGGTGTCCCAGAATATGTGGGCAATCTCTCGGAATCTGATAGATAACCCCAAAAAATTATTATGACAAGTTCCCATAAACTTTTTCCTACGAGCCTTCCCTACGGAGATACAGGTACATAACGGACGTCCCTGGAAATCGTTTTTTTTAATAACTAGGCGTAATTTAATATTTTTTAATATGATGGTAACTAGATAAGTCTTCTTAAAATAAACACATTAAATCATATTTGGCTTATTTAGTTTGCCAAGGACCCTTATGATAAAGGCTCAACAATATTATTTTCGGATAACTTTAACCTAAAACTAAGAAAAAGGTATTCTTGATTGACATCGATAAAATCAACTGTTTACGACAAATAAAATATCATGTTTGGTATTTTTTTCATTATACAGGGTGTTGTCTAACTGTACGTCAATATTTAAAGAGGAAATTTTTGGGTCCATTTTAAGACGAAAAGATTCATATTTTAACGTCTTAACTTTTAAGATACAGGGGGAAAAATTTTTAAAAAAAAATCATTTATTATTAAATCTGTAATACCACTTTAGATTTTTAAAAATTTGGAGCTTTTAAATATTTTAAAGCCTTTTCAGGGTTTTCCCACATTTTTTTTTAAATTTGCCAAAATGGGGGAAAATTTTAAAGAAGCCACTGGTAAATAAAAAAAATTAAACCCTTTAAAAAAAGGGTTTTTACAAACATTTGGGGGCCTTTAGAAAAATTTCCCTAAAAGGTAAAAGATATTTATAAATTTTTGGTTTTTTTTGAAATTTTACCACCCTGTATTCAAAATTAAACTTTAATTTATACGAAAAGAATTTTCTTCCCCTTTTTATAGCATACACAATACCATGGATTCTAAAGACCAGGATCACCATCCTTCTATTACAAAAATGGGCCTGTGAAAGGGCCCTTAAATTGTATTAAGATAACGCTGGTGCTCCCAGAACTGCAAAAAAAGGGTAATTTAAGCGAATGATAGTAGCACGATTATCGTCCATTTATGACAACAACATAAAAAAAAAAACATTTAAAAATCCTTGTTAATTTTTAACCCAAAAATTTAAAAATTTTTTAATGTAAATCAATAGCCTACATACCAATTTTTATACTTTCTAGAAATGAAAAGTTCAATCTAAACTTTCACTTCCATTCTACCCCTTTTTAGGGCGAAAGTTTTCTAAAATACTTTTTTTAAATGACGTCTCCTATTTTTCTGCGTAATCAAAAAATAATCACCAACTACCATATTTAGAACTTCAAAAATACAATTTTTCTATATAAACTTTCACCCCCGAGCGTAATTTTAAAAAAGCCCCTCTCATCTACCTTTTTGGGAGAGGGTTTCCCAAAATCCTTTCTTAGCTTGTTTCCTATTTTTTTGGGTAACAAAAGTCTAATTACCATCTCCCATATTTACAACTTCAAAAATGACAATTTTTCTATACATATAACTTTCATCCCCATTTTAATCTCCCCAACTGATGTAATCTAAAAAAATATTAAAACAGATCATTTTTAATCATAATCAAAAGCCTATAAATACCAATTTTTATACTTCTTAGTCGAGAAATTATAAAATTCAATACAAACTTTCACCCCCATTCTCCCCTCAGGGTGTAGTTTCCAAAATTCTTTTCAGCCTTTGTTCATCAGGGATAATGTAGGATTCTACTGGAAAATATTTTTTTTTAAATCGCTTTAGTAGTTTCGGAGCCTATTCAATAAAAAAACAAACAAATAATATTAGTATAGGGTTTAAAGGATTCCGGGTTTAAAAATCTCTCATCTTCTAATAACCCCATTTAAAATTTCCCTTTTGTTATTTCAGTCTTTTATTTTTAAAAACAATTGTTACCCTATACCCTTTTGCTAGGTTTCTGGGCCCCGTTTAGCTAAGCATAGAACGAATTTTAATTTTCATTTCGCTCAGTCTACTTTAAAATTCAATTTTTGTAAGTCATTATTTTCTTACTGTTAAGCATTAAATCTGGATTTTATAACTGTTAATAATAAAAAAAGGCGACAGGCCTATAAACCGTAGTTTCAAAATATACTTTTCATTCGTCACGTTCCTCTTTAGTGGAAATTAAATTTATCTGGTAGAGTTATTATTACTAATGAATAATATAATAATAGTGGGGTATACCTTCTTGTCAGTTATTGAAAAGGATAGTGATAACGAATAACCAATGTGTTTTTGTTAGTTTTATAAATTAAGAAAAAAAAATGTTAATTTTAATAACAAAATTATTTTTTTAGATATTTTCTAAATAAGGAGAAAACACCCTTCCACCAACGTAAAAATTTGGATCCAAATATATGTTGTAGACTATGATGAAGGTGTTTTTCAGTGAAAATTTCGTAGGTGTGTCATGCTTAGAAAGCATGAAATAAATTTTTCAAATATATATTTTTTAATTATCTCGAGATTTTTTAATAAAAAATATCATGATACGTTGTCTCTCTAAGTTATGTACAAAATATATTATGGACATTTATATATTTATAACAATTAACGAAAAGAAAAGTGTTTTCCATAAAAAATGTTTTTTTGATTTTCTCGAAAATCTCGAAAAATTTAAGTACAATATTACAGGTAAGTTGTATTCCGTAAGACCATCGTACACCAAAATTGGCAGTTGAAATTACCACTGGGGCCGTTACCCCATGCTTACCCGCCATGCTCTTTGTTACACAAAATTAAGTCAAGTAATATATTAATATTATTTAAAACAGACCTGAATTGAAATAAATTGTGAAATGAAAAATGTGCCGTGTTGTTAATAATAAAAAACGTATCGTTAAAGAAAATATGTATATATTAAAGACATTAACTTATAACCTAAGAAATGTATTGCAAAAAAATCTTAACAAACAAACAAGATATAATATTTTATTATTAAGAATATGATAAAAAACATGATTTTCTTTTTCTTAAAGATTTAAAACTAAATCATCTATTTCTACACCACTAAATCTTTGATGTCGTCGACTTTTTAAAAGTAAGTTTTTGCTAGTTAGCGAAAGTAATTGAAGATCAGTTTACAGAATTCTGTTTTTATTTAAAAAAAGCATGATTATTGTATTTGTTAGTTCTATATACGTAAAATATTAAAATTATGTATATACAGGTTGTTGCAAAAGTAAACGTAAACCTTTTAGGTTGGTATTGTCTTCCTCTCATCAGAATGAGAAAAGTTTAAGCCTGTATTCGTCGCGTTTTTTAAAGAAAAAATCTGAAAAAAGAGGGACTGTGAATGAATAATTACTATTTTGATTATTAAAATTAATAGAGGAACAGGCACTTCTCTCTGTCTTAAACTAGATTATATTTACTTATTTAGAAAACGATTTTTAATGAAAACTGTGATTGAAACAGTTAACCAAAAAAACTTGCAGCAAAACAACAACTGGAATAAAAAACAGTACTTTATAAAGTAACAAATATTCAGCAACAAATCGAAAAATAGAAACTAAAACATAAATCCTAAATATCTAGAGGGTCTTCCAAAATTGGAGCACAATATTTCTAAAGAAGATTCTACACAGAAAAATGAGATAAAATAGTACCAACAAAGATAGGTAACTTGAGGAATTCTCGGTAAACTTGAGCCACCTTACAGGAGAATCTTGAACATGGTTTAAGACAAATTCACATAATTTTCTAAATGTTCTAAGGTTATAGTAGGAGAGCTGGTGAACAATTTTGGGTAGGTTCTTTAGACACTATGAAAAATTTCGTAATTGTTCTTGTAGGATCCCCAAATAAGAAAGTCGAGGTCTGGCTGAAGGGTAGCAGCCCCCTATCAACCCTTGATTTTTTTTAGAAGGGAAATGTCTTTAATAAAAAAATGTTTTTCAGGCATCTTGATTTTTTTTTATCTTTGTTAGATATTTATGTAATTGAAAAATAAAACAGCCAGATCAATTAGTCGGGTCTAAATGTTAACCGGACAAATCCAAAAAATATTTTTGAGACACTATCAGATTTTGGAAGAGTAATTAATAAAGGTACTTACAGACCAATACCTTTTTTACCTGCCAGATGATCGAGAGAATATTATATACGTGTGAACATTGGCTCTCGCGGGACCACGTGACCTACAGCGCTCACGCGATTTTTTTTGGTAGTTTCAAAATAAATAAATAATTATTAATTGTTTAAATTTTTTCTTATCATATAATTTTTTTATATATTTACCTATACGTTAAAAAGCCTATAGTATACTGTATAAAATTTAGAACTTTGTGAGCAAATATTTTCATCCGTTATAATAATAATGATTATAACAACATTATCATTATTTAGCTGAAAATAATCATAAAAATTCATCTTCTTTGAAGTTATTATCAGACCTTTTAATGTACAGGGAAAGAAAAAAATTACTACAATTAATAAATATTCATTTACTTTGAAATTATAATTTAAAAAAACCTCGTAGGCGCTGTAGTACGTGACCTCGCGAGAGCCAATCGCGTCGCAGTAACCTTAAACAAGAGGTACAGCTCGTATACGCACTCTCTCGCATCTCAAGCTATGCATAGTGTTGCTCACACGTATTTATATGATACTTTCATAATCATCTGGCAGGTGTAAAATTTCACCAAATTGATCTGGTTTTTTCGGATTATTTGTCCGTATGTTCCTACATTACTCTCCCCGTTTCCTTTAAATTTTTATCTAACAAAGATATAAAATTTAAGCCAGTTTTTTCCTTAAATCATTTTACAGTTCCCTTAGACACCTCGACTTTATTAGACAATTACAAAATTTATAGTTAAGAACCTACCCAGATTGGTTCACCAGCACTCGGACTATTACAGTTTTCTCTTTTTAAAATCTCAAAATTTTTATTTAGAACAGTGGTGATATAGGATTTTTAAAAATTTTAATCTCAAAAGTAAGACCTACACCAAATATATACAAGATGCACTGGCCTCAACTGGAACACTCTTGGTAAAAATCACTTTGCAAATTCCAACACTTGCTGTACCAAATGTTTCGAGGCCAATAGCATTTTGGTGTGGGGTTCCATGTCTTACTTTTCAGATAAAAACTTTGAACATCCTCTACAATGACATTTTAAGGCCTTTAGCAGTACTACGTCTCCTGGATAAAAAAAAGGATGTTCTACTTTCTTATTTGATAAATAATCTTCCATTTCTTCAATCCAGTTATCTGAAGACATTGCAACTGAAACTACTTTTGTGTAGTAACAAAATTCTAAATGCTTTTGTGCAAGTGGTGAAAGTAGATTATACCAACGAGAATTTGTAGCTAGTGGCCAATTTTGCTGAAACACACACACATATATATATATATATATATATATATATATATATATATATATATATATATATATATATATTATATATATATATATATATATATATATATATATATATATATATATATATATTTAATATTAATTTTAAGATTAATTTCTCCACACTCAACACAAACAAAGTATTCATATTTAAACCTATAACTTCTCAGGAATTGTTTAACATTTGAATATACCACACGTCCGTTCAAACAGAGTTATAACTCAAAAAAGCAAAGTATCAAAAAAAGGCGTTTGAAATTAGTTCTAACACTTTTTGTGTTTTAATTCAAAAACCATCAAAATGAGCACAAAAAGTATTTAGGAAAATTTTTAAAGGTTTTTAAAGCTTTACAAAATAGCTTATTAAGGCCAAGTTCATCCTTGGCATTTTTTTGCTCCTTTTGCTTAACTGTTCCTTTATTTTATCCATCGTGTCACATGTACCATTAGCAGATCAGCTGCTGCGAGAGCATCTGACATAAAAATCTGCTTGTTCCGCTGTCATAAGAGTTTTTAATAAGGAAATATTTTAAAAATATCAACATTTATTTATTTATTTTTTTTACGCATAAAAACAACGAAATATTTACGAAATGCAGGGAAAAATCTCCGGGTATGAAAAAACACGTGAAAAAATACTACAAATTATACAAACTAGAGTAGTGTGTGTAGTTAGTACGAAGAATTCTTACTAAGATGAGACCGCAGACAACGTTTCAAATAATGACGGTATCTACCAAATGCCCTGCGAATATGGTGAGGTATACATCGGGAAACGAAAAGACCACTCGAAGTAATATCAAAAAACATACGGAACGAGGTGAAACGTGGAAGTCAGGGATTGCCGAACACCCTTAGTCAAAACAACACCACATACGATGGTCGGAAGCAAAAATTATTTATAAGGAAACCCACTGGAAGAAAAGAAAATTTAGAGAAGCTGTAATAACCAAAATGTATTTAGCAAGCCTAGCATCGATATTCCGAATATCTGGCAGCCGTTCCTGAACCGTGAAAAGTCGGTCAAGCTCCGGTGAACAAGGGATAGTATAAAAGTGGTGGCTTTTAAAAAGAGTTTTTAGTTATCACTTAAAAACGGTTGGAGATACATCACTAACCGAAACGTTGTGTAACAAATAACAAATAAAGAAAATGGAAGTCCAAGATTTTAGTGTTATTGAAACCATAACATTGTCTAACACTTTCAAGGAAATACTTATTTCAGTCGTCTCCGACCAAATATTTATGTGTACGACCTTTCTGTTTTATATAAGTAAAGGCCACCACACGTTACACAAATCTATTTTTTTTTATTTTATACAAAAAAGGTAATTTTTGAATAATTAAATTTAAAAAGTGTGTGCTACCTAAAAAATCACTAATGGATAAAATAAACCTTTTATTGTCAAATAAACGTTTAGTGTTGTTTAAAATATTTAAAGCTTGTTAGACTTGAATTAAAAATTTAATTTAAAGTTTTAAATTAGGTTTTTTGAGTAGATAGCCAGAAAATTAAGAATATCCTAAAATATTCCGATGATATCAGGCAAAAACCGTCCGCAGAATTTCTCTTTTGTGTTAATTTTTTTTTGTCCACCCGCGTTTCGTACACCTCAAAAATTTCTTCCAAATATTTTAATTTCGTACACAAAATTAATTACTCAGTTTTCGATATCTCGGTTCTTACACCAAAAACTGAGGTAGGTTCCTGTCTCTGATGGTTCATAAAATACTTTTTCCGTGACACCCCGTATAAAAACACGAATCCTGGTTACACCTTTTTATTGCAAATCAGGTTCACAAACGTTTCTATGGTAACAAAAATTCAACGGTGACAACTGTTTAACCTTTAACTATCTGTCAACTTCTTATCTCCTTGAAATACAAAACTAAACTGGCCCGTGCGGACTTCCTTCGCGCTTTATATAGTAATATGGAAAAGAATGGAAAAATCTGGAAAAGTCTAGAATTAGCTGGAAGAATTCTTTTACTACAGGATGCCAGAAAAGTGTAAAAAGGATGTCTCCAGCCACCTCAGGATAATCCGCAATGACCGTCGAAAAAGGGAAAAACTAAGGTAACCTATTTTTAATAAATTATTAACCTAAATAAAATAATTCTCACAGTTCCTATTTGACCTCCAAACAGTGAAGTGCTCGCGATAAAAAAACTACATAGTTTTTTCCGGGAAGGCGGCTGAAGGTGCTGTAGCAACAGCTTTTGCCATCGGGGATCAAGGAGAAACTCAAGCCAAACGATGGAGTACTTCTTCTCGGGCTAAGCGCTGTGAACGAAGATTCCTATACCTGTTCCTTTCTGAGGGCCCCACGCACGAGGTATTTTCCTAATGGCGGAAAATGGTTGCACACACAGCAGGGAGGGGCAGTACTGACAGAAAACGGTTAAGTGTGACACCAGAAGCAGTCCTTGGTCGGAACGCCATTGTTTGTGCCCTGCATCGATAATTTTTTTGCTAAGAATTGAAGTTTTGGAAAAGTTCGGAATTTCTGGGGGTTACAGAGCCCGACGATTCAGAAGTTCTACCTACAAAGCTCGGGAAAGCTCACGTTGACAACAACGTGTATCTGGAACGGGGAGAGCAGGCAAATTGCCTTGCAGCAGTGCCATAAACAGAGCAGTATCCAGTAAAATAATTCTAACCTTTTACATTTCGATTAACTAAACACTAACTGAAGTCCGTAACAATATGGAAAAGTGAATTAAAACTAATTTTATAACTAAATATTAAAAAATTATTGCTTACTGTTCCTACTTTTAGTGATTTATCAGGTCTGGAATATAATTGGGAAAAATAAAAAGCCGCTTTAACTAATCAGAACTAACCATGACCGATCAGAACTAAGGGCATTTAAATTTGTCTTAATTATCCCTACATAGAAGTTATTAACAAAATTTTAATAACTTACAATATGGTATTTATTTGGTTGGTTATTTGGGTTGTTACAATGGTCGTTGTACGAAACGAGAATCATAAAATTGATTAAATAATTCAGTGCACGAAACGAGAATATTTCAGGTAAATTTCTGAAGTGTTCGAAAATAGAAAACACCTTTGGGTTTGGGGACCTTAACAAGCATTTTGTAAGAAGTTTTTGTATTTATGTGAAGAACATTCTCTCAAAATAGAACATCTATTTATATCCCATAATAACACACACACATATAAAACCAGACATGGCAGTAATTTAGTACTGCCATACTGTCGTGTAGGTAAGAGCCAGAGGAGGCCAGAATTTGCTGCAGCGAAACTGTTCAATAAGGTCCCATTGGAAATGAGAAATTTGCCAGTAAAAAAATTCAAGGAAAAAATTAAATTAGTGCTATAATTTTATAGTGTTAAAGAATTTTTAAAGTGTAATAGTAGCGTATTTGTCTTGTAACTGTAAATTTAGCTGTGATGATAAATGTTTTTATAAGCGTAATTAGCCATGATTTTAGAATGTATTGTTGTTTAAATTTAATTTTAGAGACTGTAATTAACTAGACTAGGTGTTACCTAATGACCTGTGCAAATACAAATTGTATATTGGCATTAATAAATTATCTTATCTAAATACTGTGCACTAACTTCGGAAAATCTTGTATATCTAGTCTAAAGGTTTAAGAAAACAATGAATATTAACTTTACCCATTTTAAAAATAAAAATAAAACTAAACTAAATTTTTTAAAAAGATATTTGTAGTTAGAAATTTACAATATTCTTACCGCAGCATCATTTTTACTCTTTCCTGAAATGCCCACTACACATTCTTCTTTTAAGCTTTTAAGTAGTCCCACGTCTCCTGGATGAAAAAAAGGATGTTCTACTTTTGTTTTTGATAAATAATTTTCCATTTCTTTAATCCAGTTTTCTGAAGACATTGCAACTGAATTTATTGATGTGTAGTGACAAGTTTGTAAATGCTTTTGTGCAGATTCAGATAGTAGATTATACAGAGAATGTTGAGATAAAGGCAACTTTTGCTGAAACACATACAAATGTTTGTTTAATATTAATTTCTCTGCACTTAAACACAAAGTATTCAGATTCAAAACCAATAATTTTTTAAAGATTTGTAAGATTGAATATATCATACCTCCACTCAAATATAGTCATAACTCAATAAAGCAAAGTATCAAGAAAACAGGCGTTTGAAATTAACTCTAACACTTTTTGTGTTTTAATTCAGAAACCATCAAAATAAACACGAAAAGTTTTTAAGGAATATTCAAAGGTTTTAAAAGCTTTACAAAATAGCTTATTAATGCCAAATTCGTCATTGACATTTTTTTTTGTTTCTTTTGCTTACAACCGTTTCTTCATTTCATTTATCCATCACATGTCACGTGTTTCATTAGCAGATCAGCTGCTGCGAGATCATATGACAAAAATCCGCTCGCTCTAATCTCATTAGAGTTGTTAATAAAGAACTTGATCTAAATATTCTAAAAATATGAACAAAATTTTTTTTCGCCTTGTGGCACCATAAATATGAAAAATTCAAAAATTTTCGAAATACGGGGTTTCCGGGAAAATAAATAAAACACATAAAAAAAATACTACAAGTTCATATAAACTTTTTTCATATAAACCTCCTCTTTAGGGATATTGGGTCCCGAAGAACACAAAGGGAATCAAGTGTTTTAATAAAATTTATTGAACCATCCAGTATATTCCAATTTTATTTTAATAATATGTAATACCAAGGAAGATTCTTTGAATTACTATCAAAGGAAGTGTTGTGAATTAATCACAGCTGCATGGACGGACTACCTGTGACACTCATGACCTTTTTTATGCCCTGCATTGATAAGAACTTTTAGCAACGTTTATTTTACCAATATTTAACTATTACCTAAAAATTAAGTACTCTTCATTCAAGTCGCTAATCCTAACCGTTTTCGAAAGGACGTCACTTCTTTACACTGTTAGTTTCCTTAGTTCTGTCAGGATGAATATGAAAAAGAGGAATTTTCTCAAGTCATTGCGATCGCGAGTGTAACAGACTTCACGGAGCCCTTGTGAACCTTCTTATGAAGTTATTAACTAAAAGTTTAACTTTTTATTGAAACTATTATGTTTTTGACCGGAAGAAATTCTTCTTTTTCATATTCACCCCGACAGGGCCTAGAGGGCTAAAGTATAAAAATAGTGACGGTTAGGATTAGCAACCACAGTACCTGGTATTTAGTCAATAGTAAATAACGTTGTTCAATGTTTTGATCAATGCAGATGTTAAAAAAAAGATCATAAGTGTCCCAGCTAGTCCATCCCTGCAGCTGTAAGTAATTCACAAAATTTCCTTTGATAGTAATTTGAAGAGTATTGCATTGGTATTACATTTTAATAAAATAAAATTAAAATATACCTGTGGTATAATAATTATGTCTAAAAAAACTTCATTCCATTGGAGTTTTTTTAAAGCCAATATCTCTGAAAAAGAGGGCTGAATGAAAATAATTTTTATAAACATTTAGTATTCTTTTTACATGTTTTTTTATATCCGGGAGATATCCCATATTTTCCCAGACATCCCGTATATTAGAAATACAAAAAACTTATCAAGTTTGAAAATACTATAGGAACATAAACAATTACGTCACAGCTGGAGTTGCCGTCACTAAATCTGTATGGCTTTAAACCAGTGGTTCCCAAATTTTTTTCTATGGCGCTCCCTTTTTAAAATTAAAAAGTGGTTGTGCCCCCCCACTTTCCTCGACTATACAAAAACATTCCTTTTACTAAAAACAAGAGGCATTTATTTATAAACATGACATTTGAACACTTATCTAATCTAATGCGAAGTATGGTGCTGCATTTCTTTAACAAGGAAATTCTTGATTTTATCTTTAAAAGTACGCAACGTAGGTCACTAGCAACATCAAGCCAATTATTTTTCACATAAGTAGGTTGTCAAGAATGGTATGTAAAATTTCAAAGCCATTTCCGCGATAAAAAGATAGATGGGAAGATATTTTATCAAAAATGTAGTAATCACCAGTCATTTTTCGCCGCTGAGTCGTGTTTTCAGTCGATTGCTTGTTCTTGCATTTCTTCTGAAAGGATGTTTATATCAAAATTAAAAGGACTTTAACCATATTTATGTTCATCATTGTTATGTAAATTAGAAAAATATCGTTGGAATTCATCAAAGGGACTTTCTAGATGAAATATAATATCTTTTGTAATCTCTTCGTTTTTAGCAGTGTCGTCACTATTCTCCATTAATAAACCCAATTTCGGAAATAGGAAAAAAATTGGTGTTTGAACTTGCAGACGACGTTTCCATATATAAATCTTTTTTTTTATTTAAACTAATTTTTTTGTTATTTTAAAGATAAAAATTTTTAATAATTTTTCTGACCTCTCAAGCCCTCCTTGATGTTGCTTTGCGCCCCCCAGTTTGGGAACCACTGCTTTAGACAGATATGTTTGACTTTTTTTAGTTTCAGCCTTTTTGTTTTATATAAGTAAAGGCTACAAAAGACTGAGACTTTTTTACTTAGTTGTTAATTTTATTGTCATAGATAAAGACCAAATGTTGATAGAGATAAGACTGATCAGTGATTACCGATTGTTTCTAGTCATAACTGGTCAATATTGTAATAAAACTGCGATTTATAAACAATTATAATATGTAACTGATTTTTTTTTAACAATGAAATTATGTCCGACTTTAAAAACGTACGCCCGGCTTGATAAAAGGTATTTCAACAACCCTGTGTCAAATCCAAAAGTCCAACAGGCACTTTGTAAGCAGAATTTATAAGGTTTTAAAAAATGCGATACTTAGTTTACCAAAAACCAGTTAATCTATAAACAAGGCTGATTTGAACCACTGATGTAAGTGCTTTAGAAAACAATTTTAATAAAAATATAAAATCAATTAACTGTAAAGATGGTATATTTTAAACAACCCTTATCACAAAAGCAGACCATTTTCTGACACGTTAATATAAACTTTTTTTTATATTTTTTGTTGTAGAATCTGAATCACACCCAGTAAATATATCTACAACCTTTCTTATAGATATTTTAGAGTGTGGCACTTATTGCTGAGTAACCACACTAACCACAACTATCTCTTCATAGTTTAAAAAGTAAAAGCAAGGTAAAAAGAAGGAAAAAAGATGAGTTTGCTTGAATTTCGTGAGGCTGTATTCTGTAAATTTCTGGAAAAACCAGAAGATCAAGAGTCTTTGTGTGAATCCCATTCCAATTCCTTCAAAAAAAAGCCTAACCACTTATTTGACAAACTTCCAGCTAGTTCTTTTAGAGGAAAATAATGCAAAGGCTTTTATTAAAAAGAAGACACCGGTGTCCACCATGGCAGCGAATGTGTTAAACGGACCTTGTATAAACACAAAGGTATACTTACCATTTTTAACACAAATTTAACAACTTTATTAATAAAAGAATGGCGATGTCGACAAACACTGGAATGTGGAATGGGTGAAATGTAAATCACAAATATGAAAAGGTAGAATGGTCCAATGGTGAATCACATAATAATGAAATGGTACAGTGTTACCAAAACCAAATAGCAGCTATTTAAGAAGAAACGTCCCAAAATTGTATAAGTAAAATTTTGGCGACAAACTAGATTAATCGATATGTGTTCTGGTTGATGTGACATAACAGTCTCATCGAGCCTATACCTACCTAGAGGCAGCTCTGCCACTCTGCCGAGCCAGCGAACAAGTGTGCGAGAAATAAAGCAAAAATAAGTCTACAACCTTTCTCTCTCCCTCTGCGTACTAATTGGTCTGCGCCTCATTCCATTGTATTTCCGTTTTTTTTCCACTGTACTAAATTTAGTATAGCGAATGACACTATCGTGAGCTGTAAAGATTAAAGAAAAACAGTAAAAAAGAATTAATTGGTTTTTATGTCGCACTTGTTTTATTATAGAATTAAGAAATACGACTAGATAGATAGATTGCCGGAAAACTGCGAAGTATAGCAAAAACATAGCGATCATAGCGATATCACGCGATATTCTGTACCGCTACTTCTACATATACTAGAGGCAGCCTTGTCATGATAAATGTACAATTTTTGGATGTACCAATGTACAATATTTGGACCATATACCTGCAAGAGGCAGCCTGGCGCAATATGTCATTGATGTAACACCTAACCTCAAAATTTTTCAAAACATTAAAATTTTGGTTTTTACATTAAATTTTTGTAATTTATAACGTAAAATGGCAAAATGGATCAAAACAACCAGGAAGAACTTGGCTTAAATACCAGAGATGCATTAAATAAGCTCTATGTCGAGATCGACTCAGTTTTGCAGCAATTTAAACATTCTCAAAAGTCTAGGTAATAAATGTCTGCTTTATAGCAGTACAAACCAGTATTAGAAATCTAGGCATAAGTAAACACAATGTTTTACTATTAGCTTTCGAATTTTCTAATAAATTATTTTCAATAATGTGACCAAAACACATAGGATGTGGTATCAAACCAATCCAAATAAAAAATTAAAATCCAATATGGTGAGCATAAAAATATATACACACATCCAATAACATAATCAAGGAAGACATGAAAAAGTGAATCCTCTCTTAACTCCATGTTAGCCCCTATTGTTTTTAAATGATTTAAAACTGTGAAAAGGTTATTAATGCCATCTTAATGGCAAAAATTACTCATCTCAAAAATACTTTTAACCCTTTCGGGACGGGCTTATCTTTTACGGATTTGCTGTACAGATGGGCATATTTTAGAGTTTGAGTGATCGTCTATCTTCTGTTTCAATAGTTAATGTAAACCACTGGTCCCCACAGTTTAGGCTAGTATGTTTATGTAGTGAACACTTCCATAAATTGGCGCCAATATTTGAAATCCAAATACAATATTTTATTAGCCTTATTAGCCTACATGTTTTGGAATCATCCGTGTGTAAACACATTTCCCATCTCTAAGCTCAAAATGGATTAACATATCTTCCGTACTGAAAGGGTTAATTTTAATTATTATTTTGACTGGTAATATAGTTTATTTGCTGCCATATTAAAAAACAAGGCCTTAATGCAATGTCTTTGCAAAGCTATGACACCAGTTTAAAGAACTTTGAAGGTTTTTCATGGGCGCTGTGTATAAATAAAAAATTTAGAAATACACATTTTTATCAAATAATTATTTAGCTACTGTATATTAAGTGTTGATTTCCTTGTTTCCTATAAGATTAAGTTAAGTTTATTAATTACAGGAGTTTAGTAAAAATATCATGTAGACTATGATTATTATATCTTATTTATAAGATACGCAGATCGATTGTTATTTAGCAATGGACTTAGTTTAAAAGTTAACAGGTTTAAATGATTAACAAACGTTATTGTTAGTGTTATTCAATGATTTTATAGACAAGCAATCTGATTTGTTAAACATTCTAACCGTGAAGTTAAAATTGCAGCTATTGTAATTTAAGATATCACGGTAGTATTTTAATGTAAATAAATTAAATATTGCAATAAAGAGGAAAATAGGATTTAATTCGAAGTTAGAAATTTATATAAATTCACAATTTTTGAAAAGCTGTATAAACCTTGGGTATGTATTAAAAAAATATGAAAGCTCTTCAGAGAAAACTTTTGGTTATTGGTAATAAACATTTTTAACAATAATAACCCTCTTCATCTACAGTAAATATTACATACAATGATTCAATTTTTTTTAAGGACTGCACAGATTTCTTTTTAATGTTGGAGTGTTTATTACAGTAGTTAAAAAAGATTTTATTTATATAGATATAAAAAATTGTTACGATTTTTTTTTCTTAGAAAAACCAAACACTGGGCATGGATAAGAGATGCTTTAAGCTCTAGAAGCAAACACACAACATTAGACTGGATCTCTGCTTCATTTCAACTATGGGCCTCATTGGCTCTTATATTGGGGTACTGTATGGATGGTGATAATGTGGAACTGTACGAAGCCTTTATAATTTTATTTCTTTTGGTGATTAATTTGTCTGTTGAGCTTTATGACAATAAGTTGAGGCATAATGAGGTAAACATATTAAAATGCTATACTCGTTTACTTATTTTTTTTTAGTTTTAATATAGCACTTCATCCGTCCAATTTTAAAGAAGTACCTAATTCCATCTACAAAGGAACATTTGGTAACTTTAATGAATTATTCTATAAGATAAGCAACTCAGTTAGGAAACATCATAAATGGCAATATCTATATATATTTAAAATAAAAATAAAAAGAGGTCTCTTTGTGTTTACACCTTTTTATTAGCAATCTGGTTAACAAACGTTTCTATGGTAACAACAATTTTTCATAACTATGCTAACTGTTTAATTGTCTCTGTTGTCAACTCATGGTGCTGAAAGTCGATCCAACATTCTATCTTTTGTGTAGTTTCCAAGGAAGTTTAAAGGTGTATGGAAGCCCAATACTGTAGAACAAATTTGTCCAGGCGTGCAGGGCAGCGGGAATCGGGGGATTGGCCCCGCGGAGTTTGCGCAATAAATAGTAGGTCAGATCCGGAGTTCCATAATTCTTTGTTACTATCTATAAAGTTGACATCATCAAATGTCAAATTCAAGCATTCACTGTTTTTTTTTTTATTTTTTGCACAAAATTGTTGGTTATTAAACGATACTACCATAGAATATTTAAAATTATTGTGTAATATTGGATTTTATATCATCTGATATAATATGGAAAGAATAGATGGCGCCACTTTACAGCCTTCTATTTAAATGGTCGATAGTTTTGGGAGTTTTGTATTTTTACCAAAAATCTTAGTAAATAAATAAAAACACGATTTTTTAAAACTAAATTTCAAACATTGTATGATAGTTTTATGTATATATCACCAATTTTGTGATAAAAAAGGGCAAGATAGTGTAAATGAGTTTAATCTTATCCTAAGATTGTGGTTGTACATTAAAAAGTGAAAATTTTTATAACTGCTTTTTAGGCATATACTTTTCACTAATAACAAATATTCATGAGACAGAATAACAGTGGTTAATAATGTTTAGTAACCTTTGGTACCTAGGTATTAATTGTAACAGTAACCGTTAAATATTATGTGTCTACAGTATGTCGAGCTTAAAAAGTTGATAATGCAAGATTAAGAAACCAAAAAATTTCTTTTTAAACAAATACAGAAAAAGCAAAAAGGAACTTTAACATAAAATTGTACTTTTTTTATTCAAGTAAAGGGACCTGTATAAATTAAAATTTGCCTGGTCTGCCCAGTCATTAATAATTTTGATCCTTTAAAAGAATGTACTAAATTATTAAATGAAATAAAAGTACCTAAATGTAAACCTTATTTCTTTTTAATAATCCACAGAAATACACAAACATTGTGGAAATCATCTAAAAGATAGTTAAGATTGCCTTACTTTTCTCACTGCTATTTCCTATGAAATTTTCATTTTCTATAATTCATAATTGATATATTATTATTTATTCGGTTACCTAACGTTACATCTCATAAGAAGCACCTAATATAAATATAAGAAATACTTACCTAAAGTAAAAAATGCCGGGTATGTTACCCTTAGATTTGCAAGATAAAACCATACAACCTCTAGTCATTTTGTTATGATATTATAAGTAACAAACAATAAACACAAAATTATAGTCACAATTTAATAAACACTAATCACTAAAATAAGAAGGTTTATTTTATCAATTCAAAAAAACTTTTGCAACCACAAAATATAATCACACAAAGCAAAACAATCGAAACTAATACGGCTCTCATAAATATAATGTTTGCTAACTACACTGATTTATCAGTGTGTAAGTACAACACATTAAATTATTTCGTGGAATTTCGTTGTTGCGCAAAATCGGCGGGGCCAACTCTGACATTTATTTTCATACTGGGCTGGACATTTTTTGATCGAATGGGCCATAGCATTGGGCTTCCATACACCTTTAAACTTCCTTGGTAGTTTCCCATCGCCTTTTATAGTAACACGGAAAAGAATTAAAAAGTCTGAAATTAGCTGGAAGAACTCTTTTTATACAGAATGCATAAAAAGTGCAAAATGGATAGTTCCAATGCCCTCAGGACACTTAACAATGGTCTGACGGCCATTGTTAAGTGTGAATGGGAAAAAACTATGGTAATTTTTTCAAATAAATTATTAACATAAATTAAATAATTCCAACTTCTACATTTCTATAAACTTAACAAATATTTTTAAAGTACATAACAATTTTGCAGAATAATTTCGTAATTTCAGATATTATTAATTTTTGAAACATGTTGCTTAAACCTTTATTTTTGTTTAAATGTGAATGGTTGCTGTATGCTTATGGAACAAATTGTATACCTGATATTTGGGAAATAATCTTTTTCGCACTTTCTAGATAAATATTAATATTTTCTACAAACGTCTTGTAAATACTTTTTTGCTAAACGCAAGAATGGTATTTTCCGCACGCTTGTAGAAAAAAACTTGATTCTAACTTTTTTGTGGAAAGTATCTTTTCTTACTTAACTGATTACCCGAATGCCGCTTCGCGCGAAAGTATGACTTTCCGCACTTGTTAGGATAACTCGACTTTATTTTATGAAATGATAAAAACATCGAATATCATTATGGTTGACACTTTTATGATTAAATTAAAAAGTGCCCTAAATATGTTCTCATAAGGTCTTTTTGTTATCAAGTTCAGAGCAGGAAAGTGTAGGACTAAAAGGTGGAATTAAGAGTAAATAAGTTCTGTATTTGATATTTATACCAAACGCGTTTTATTTAGACTTTTTTCAGAAATTAAAAATGGCTTTATGGGTATATTTATAAAGAAACAACTTTAAGTCTTGTAGTAAAAATCAAGGAAGTTTAAAGGTGTATGGAAGCCCAATGCTATGGCCCATTCGATCAAAAAATGTCCAGCCCAGTATGAAAATAACTGTCAGAGTTGGCCCTGCCGATTCTGCGCAATAACAAAATTCCACGAAATATTTAATGTTGTTTACTTACACACTGATAAATCAGTGTGAAGTTAGCCAACACATTATAATTTTATGAGAGCCGGAGTATCGTTTTTTGGATTGATCAAAACCTGATTTTAGTGATTGGTGATTAAATTGTGACTATAATTTTGTGTTTATTGTTTGTTACTTATAATATCGTAACAAAATGACTAGAGGTTGTATGGTTTTGTCTTGCAAATCCAAGGGTAACATACCCGTCTTTTTAACTTTAGGTAAGTATTTTTTATCTTTAAATTAGGTGCTTTTTATAAGACGTAACGTTAGGTAACCGAATAAATAATAATATATCAATTATGAATAATAGAAAATGAAAATTTCATAGAAAATAGCAGTGAGAAAAGTAAGGCAATCTTAACTATCTTTTAGATGATTTCCCCAATGTTTGTGTATTTTTGTGGATTATTAAAAAGAAATAAGGTTTACATATAGGTATTTTTATTTTGTTTAATAATTTAGTACACTCTTTTAAAGGATCAAAATTATTGATTACTGGGCAGACGAGGCAAATTTAAATATATACAGGTCCCTCTAATTGAATGAAAGGAAGTACAATTTTGGTACGGTTTTAGGGCTGATTACAAATCTGAAAAAAATTCGGCAATGTTTCGTTTTCGAGATATTATTCATCACCAAAATTGAAAATCAAACTAACCTTATTTACACTATTCCTCCTTCTTTTTCCACAAAATTCTTGATTTTTACACTAAATTGGCACACAATATTTCACAAACACCTTTTAAAAACTTTTTTTATGTTTATTTTACACCTTTTTTACACTTTTATTTTTTAAGGAAAGTTCGCAATTTAATGGAAAAAAGATGTAAAATAAATAAAAATACAAGGTTTTAAAAGGTGTTTATAAAATATCGTGTGCCACTTTAGTGTAAAAATCAAGAATTGTGTACAAAAAGAAGGGAGAATATAGTGAAACTAAGGTTAGTTTAATTTTCAACTTTGATGATGAAGATCTTGGAAACGAAACGTTGCCGAAAAGATATTTTTCAGATTTGTAATCAGCGCCCCAAAAAACCCCTATATACCAACTTTGATCAAAATCGGAGAGGAGGCAACTTTCGAGACAATACCATTTGTTTAAAAATAAATTAGATTTTGGTTTCCTTTAAACTTGCATTATCAACTTTTTAAGCTGACATACTGTACACACATAATATTTAACGGATATTGTTACAATGGATACTCAGGTACCAAAGGTTACTAAACATTTTTAACCACTGTTATTCTGTCTCATAAATGTTTGTTATTAGTGAAAAGTATATGCCTAAAAAGCAGTTATAAAAACTTTCACTTTTTAATGTACAACCAGAATCTTAGGATTAGATTAAACTCATTTACACTATCTTGCCCTTCTTTTATCACAAAATTGGTGATAAGTACATAATACTATCATAAAATGTTTGAAATTTATTTTAAAAAATCGTGTTTTTATTTATTTACAAAGATTTTTGGTAAAAATACAAAACTTTCAAAAATATCGACCATTTAAATAGAAGGCAGTAAAGTGGCGCCACCTATTCTTTCCATATTATATCAGATGATATAAAATCTAATATTACACAATAATTTTAAATATTCTATGGTAGTATCCTTTAATAACCAACAATTTTGTGCAAAAAATAAAAAAAAAACAGTGAATGTTGGAATTTGACATTTGATGATGTCAATTTTATAGATAGTAACAAAGAATTATGGAAATCCGGCCCTGACCTACTATTCATTGCGCAAATTCCGCAGGGCCAACCCCCCCTACAGTATTGGGCTTCCATACACCTTTAAACTTCCTTGGTAAAAATGCATCTAACTTCACTACTTTGAGAGTTAGAATAATTAAATAAAAACTAGTTTACAACAGAATTCATACCAAACACCTAGTCCTAAATTACACTGACGGTAACAAACGGTTTATTGACAAAAAAGTGTAAAATAAGTACTTTATTTCTGAATAACAAACAAACCTATGGACAATTTACCCAGGGGGTGTCACTAATATTGAAGATTTTGCAACAGCGGTTTTAGGCTCATTGTAAGGGGCTCACTTACGGGGGACCAGGCTAGGAGCAGGGTAAAGCAATGTTGCCATGTAGATCGGATCGAACATCTCTACCAGCCGTCCTAAAAGTTGCTACTGCTACAAAGTAATTTCTTTACTTATTTAATGGAGATGTGATAAAACGGCCATGAAAATCAAATAAATTGTATTTTATTTTAAAGCTGCAAAAACACATAATAAAGTATATAAAAAATAAAAACTTACAAGAAAAATAAAAAATTCTAAATTAAAATAAAAACCACCGGGTCCAAGCATTTTCTTTTAAACTCAGTATATAATTTTTAAAATATTTAATAATCCAAACCTTTCTTTTTCCGTGAGTTATTTACAATTCACATACTTATTGATTTTTGGTTATAGTACGGTCCTATTTAATATAGGACTCCAGAAAAATTTAAGTATAGACTCATTTATGTTGACCCACGCCACGGAAATCTTTAGTAAAAGGCGAAAGATTTATTCGCTTTGACGTGAGTCCAGAGTAATTCTCGAGAAGTAATTGAAGTATTTTAAACCATAGTTATCAAAGAGACACGGTAAAATATTGTTTGTGGCGCTATCTGTTGTCAGGTACTTGAGAAAAGGTTTTAAATTGAATGAATTTTATATCTGACAGCAGATAGCGCCGCAAACAAGATTTTACCGTGTCTCTTTAATAAGTATGGTTTAAACTGGTGCAATTACTTCTTGAGTATTACTCTGGACTCACGTCAAAGCGAATAAATCTTTCGCCTTTTACTAAAGATTTCCGTGGCGTGGGTCAACATAAATGAGTCTATAATCAATTTTTTAAGAGTCCTATATCAAATAGGACCGCATTATAATCAAAAGTCAATTAATGAATAGTTTTTTTATTGCTCATTGAGTAATTTCACATCAACGAGTAACTTGTGTTAACTGGAAGGTTTAAAATTTTTTTAAACATTAACATGTTTAAGAATGCCGCAGCATTACAAAAATAAAATTGATGATTGTAAAGAACAAACGGTTATAACTTATAACTAATATTTTATGAAAACATCTTTTAGGCATTTTACCAAGTCCTGTATTTGAACATATAACAATATAGAGTAAGTCTGTTAGGTGAGACCCCCGGTTTATTGCTTTAACTATTCAAATTGGGGAAAAATGTTTTATATAAAAATATTTTGGTTTCTGCTTCTCTATATTTTACAAACAACGTTATGTATACAGGTTGTATGAAAAAGTCCGTACAAGGATAAAGTTCATTTTTTTAAATGACTGCCTATATTTTTTGTTACATTTTTGTTTTTTGCATAAAATTCTAAATATTTTTTGTCTAGTATATCACATCCCTATAATCAATTCTTTTCGAAATATTTGCATTTAAATTCAAATTTGGAAGTAAAAAATCCGCTAATATTTTGATGCCGTTTTCCATTTCTACGGTTTCAGCGGTTTTTTGAGAGTGACATAACAACTATAGTAACGAGCTGAAAATGTCAAAAGGACAGTTTTTAAAGAGTAAAAATAGTATTTTAAATAAACAGTATGTCCACGGAAAAGGTGTTGAATAGGAAAAACTTCTTTATTTTTAATTTTATCAAAAAAGCTACTCTTGATAAAAATTTTGCTACTTCTTAGAGCAAGATTGGGATAGAAACATTTAACAAATTTTATACGTGGTGTTCATAAAATTGAAAAAACTTTAAATGGTTCAAGAGTAAAGTGCATTTATTTGAGAAGATATGGAAATAAGTTACAAGGAAAAGTTGTTCAAAAGTAAAAGATAGTTCCTAATACCAATTTTCGAAAAAATCGGCCTACTTTTATTAATTTGTGATAAAAATTATTTTAATATCAATTAACTAATTTCAAATTAACAATTCATTTTTGTACTAGTAGGCGTTGATAGTAACAAGCTTTACTGACACTTCGCTTTTATAATTCATTAGCCGTAGTAATGTCAGCTTTGAATGCTTACTTTACATCAAAAAAATTGATAAAATTAATATTAAAAATTTAAATTGATATTAAAATAAATTTAATTACAAATAAATAAAAGTAGGCCGATTTTTTCGAAAATTGGTATTAGAGACTACCTTTTAATTTTGAAAACTTTTCCTAGTAGCTTATTTCATATCTTCTCAACTAAATGCACTTTACTCTTGTACCATTTTAGGTGTTTTCAATTTTCTGAACACCGCGTATAAAATATGTTAAATGTTCCTATCCCAATTTTACTCTAAGGAGTAGCAAATTTTTTTATCAACCATTAATGCAGTCTTTCTCAAAGCGGGCGATAACGCCCCCCTATGGGTGCTAGAGGCCTAGACGGGGGCGGTAAGGGACCCAGAAAAGATTGGGGGGCGCTGATGTGATTTAAGGGGGCGATAAATGATTTGTAACTTTAGCTACTTCATATTTCAAAATTTACTGAAATTAAAATCCTTCTACTACACAACATCCATTTATTAGTTAATATTTTTATCCTTCTTTATTGTATAAATATAAACTAAAAATATATTAAATATTTAATATTTTTAATGCGTTCACAACGCTATTTATATCTTAAGATATTTTGTAATGTAATAGGTATTAAACACTGAAAGATATTCGTGCCTTCAAGTGTCGTAGGTAAGGTTCCCACCTCCGAAGACACGTACAAAAATAGGTATATATTGTTGCGGGTTGCGGCCAAGCTGAGCACTTGCCGAACGCGGGATTTTTTTTATGTACCTAATCTAGTAAAAATAAAGAAAAATTAAAATTAGAAGGTTCAATTATACGAGATTCAAGTTTGGCGCGAACAAATATTGTACGATTTATTTGTGCAATTCGTCGGTCCGTGTTTGCGGAGTGCAGGTGCCCAAATACACAGCCGCGGCTCGCGACTGGGTGTGTATTTGGCGTGACTAAAGGTGTGTCGTTCGCGAACGACGGGTTAAAAAGAACGAATTAGTGCACTGATTTGAATAAATTAATTCCCTGTTTTCAATGGATTTGAATCTTTTTTGAGCCATTTGCTCGATCGCTCTGCGATGAAAAACGAACCTAGTTTGGATGATTCGTTTCGTTATTAAGGTCACTAAGTCAGAATCGTGCTCGAACTCGAAGATTCGGTAATTCGGTATTTTATTTATTTATTTATTTGAAATTTTAGGATCCTACAGAACTGTGTTCCAAACAGCATCCACTTTTTATATTATGGTATTGGGTTTATGGAAATTTACAAACGTATAGTGCAGTACCTAAAATATCAAAAAAAATAATTCATATTATGTAATTATATTTACAAAAATCGTGCATTGCATTCTAATTAATGGGGTGTTGGTCCAAAATTTGTTCTTTGGAATGGTATGTTAAATTTTTTTGTTATTTCAAGTTCTCATTAAATCAATTCAGTTCTTGAAAGTTTTATTCCAAATATACTTTTTAAAATAATTAATTATACTAAAATGAAATAAATGTAAATCATTTCTTTATTTAAAATCACCATTACATTTTTTATGGCATTCAAAACCGACCGAGTCCGCCCGGCATCATAATAAAGTGAATCGGTTGCGAACGAATCTTTTTAAGTAAATGAATCAAATAAATCGACTCAGTAAAAAGATTCGAACTTTCCACCTCTAGACATGACGTTTAGCCGCATGCACGCATCGCACTCGCTCGCCTCAGTTGAATTATTATTGCCAATGTTGATTATTGTTAATTTTAAATAAAAGATACTTATTTTTATATACTTATACTTTAATATTGAAAGTTGCATTATTTGTGCCTTCTCAGGTAAGAAAAGTGTAGTTTAGAATATAGCTTTAATTAAAGACCAGGCGAGACTAATATGTTATGGGGGGCGCTGAAACATAACTGAGTTTCAAAGTGGGCGTTAGACGAAATAAGTTTGGGAACCTCTGCATTAATGGGAGAATTAAAATCATTTTTATTAGTAAATTTATAAAATAAATAAATGTGGCGATTATCATATTAGGTTAATTCGTTGAATATTTTTCCAGCGTTTCCAAAATAATTATTTTCGCGCTTTTGTTTGAGACATATTTTCCCATAAAGAATTTTATCTCTGAATTGAAATTCGTGATTAGTTTGTTTAAAAGATCTACTATAGGCTGCATTTTAATATGACACCCTTAGGATCTATTGCTACATTTATTGAAATGCTTTATTGTTTTATATATTTTTGTAGATTCCTGGTAAAGTTCAGTTTGTGCTTGACAAAATGAAAAAAGAAAACAATTTCGTAAACTGGAAACCTGAGAATTATCCAAATTTATACACACCATTTTCACCTTGTATTACATTGCAGTGGACCTATAGGGATGGGAAACTCATCAATTTGCCTTGGGCGCTTTTGGTAAAGGATGACATTATTCTAGGTAAGTTAAACAATGATTATGTTATAAACTCACTATTTTGCACAAAAGTTTTGAGTTTTTACCATATTGTGGTGACCAGAATATATTATAAGAGAATTTTACATTAATTTAGAAAACGAACTAACCAAAAAATATATATGTATATGTAATTTTGTATCCCATGAACTATTGCGTAAATTTTGCAAACATTTTTCATTAGCTTCACATAGTTAGCGTTTGCCATAGGCATTTAAAAAAAAATATCAGATTTTTTTTTTTGAAGTCTTTATGAAAAGTTAAATTATCATTCATGACTAGCTTTTTTAAAAACTGCCACTTTGTTCTGCGGTTATGTAGTATAAACACAATAAAAATCGAAAAAAAAAATCACAGTCATTTCAACCTTCATAGTTTTTAAATGAAACATAGATATTTTATTATTTTTGCCTCATCACTGTTCTTATTTTCTAGTAAGGCCAGGACAGGCAAGTCCAGGTTACTGTGAAGCACTTGATAAACAGTCTGAATATCCAATATTACACGCAAAAGAAGTATTTGCCCCAACCCTTCAAAATGCCAATGAGATTTTCAGTGCACCTAAGTCCCGAAAACCTTTGGAAGCAAAAAAATACAGGTAAGAAGATGTTTATTCTCCAAAGAAAATGCGAAAGACTTTGTATTACTGTATTGGTGATAATTGTTATGATAAAATATAATTATTTTATTATAATTACAGATTACTCGAAACGCCCTACCTCTATAACCTCAAACTCTCGTTGGAGGAAGCTCTAGACAGGCCTGTGACACAGCACAATCAACAAAGACATTTTGTGATGGTTAAAGTGATAGAATGTGTGGTCTTGCCTTCAATGTTTGCCATAGTATTTGTTGCTAATGTATTTAGGTAGGTATGTGTAGATGTTAACTTCATTCATTTATACAGGTTGTTAATATAAGATGAGTGGCAAGTTACCCCCCAAAATTAATTGGAATATTATGCTACAGGAATGACTATAAAATTTTAAAAATAATTTAAAAAATCATAATAAAAATATACTTTTTGCTTGACTCTAAAAACAGGATTTATTCTGTTTAAATTGACTCAACGTAGCAATTTATTTCATTTACACAAAAGAGTTTTGTCATGTTTTTAGTAGTATTTTTTTTTTAAAGAAAAGTAATATGCGTAGAATTACATGTTTATTTTTTTAGGTATTTTTATTTTCAACAATACCTTGGACATTATTCCATAGCAAATATGTTTTTCATAAGCCCTAGCAACGCTATTCTGCCGTTGCTACCGATCGTTTTTCCTTTAGTTTGGAACCTTTCTAACAACATTGGAATGGCAAGGTAAGAGATTACTGATTAAGTTTTTTCTGTACTCGTCTCTGTTACTGGTTGGTGTTAAGTTTGTTATTATTAGATGTGATATTGATCTTCACTTGTTAATTCAGTTTCGTAAAATTATGGAGTTAAGCTAATAAATAATGAGGGCTTAATTAATTTGTTTTATTATAATTTTAAACATACTATAGAACATTATATAGTAAAGTTTATTATTTTTAGATTTAAAACAATTTTTGACGTGACCAGGAACGTTAAGTCGAAACATAATCCGCTAGAAGAAGATGCCGATACCATTACTGAGTTTAATGAGGACTTTGCAATTTCCTGGAAAGACACGTACAGGAATTTCGTAGATATTTGTTTGGGAAAGCCTGGAGTTATGTGCAGATCGGCGAATATTTTGCATGTGCTCGGTTCAGTTACAGTAAGTCCAATTTTTATACTTTACCAAGATAGACATTTAAACACTGAACGGTTTTGTTGAGTAAAACTTTTTAATTATCAAAGGCGTAGCTCCATACTCATATGTATCACTTGTTTTTACATTTTTTTCTGTCCTGGCTTTGAATAATTTTGTTGAAACTGCAGGTACAATCTCTTCACTTAATCGTTCTAGGCACTCAACTCAACACTATTTAGTTTCCAACTAGTCCTTTAAATTATTATTGCTACTATTCTGATAAATTTTATGATTAATTTAACAGTAGGCATTTAAGATTTAAATTTTATTTTTAGGCTTTGGGCTGTGTAGATAAAAAAGGAATTCTTTCCTGGCCTAATCCGACCGCCGAAAAAGTGTTCTTTTTACATAATGACGATAGTGATTCCGAGGGTTCCCAGACTAGGTGAGCTTAATGCTGCTTTCTTTAATTAATTTGTAACTTTTATGATTATTTTAGCCTGATTAATGTCAACGATCTGACGACAGACCAGTCGGAACCTTTGGGAAATCTACACTTTGCTCCAGAGAGTCCTGTTTCTGCATCCGCGGAAGTCCTCGATCTGACTCATAACCATAGTGATGCGTTCCGATTAAGATTTGACGATCAGAATTGGCAGAAACATTTATCGTCATTGAAGCCGCTCGGACTGGCTATATTGTTAAATACTTGTCATGTTGACACACAGGTATAAAATCAAACGTTCTTCCATAAAAAGAGAAAGAGACAAACAGCTCGTCGTTAGCATCTTATTGGTTGGACAAAAACCAAACTTCTCATTCGGATAATTCTAAAAAATAACGATTTTTTAATGTATATTCTTAAACGTTTTTACTTGTAAATATGAATTTTTCGTGATTTCGAACTTAAAAAATATATTAAAGAAACTTCTTTCATCAATCCAAAATGTTCGTCGTACTAAATGTTTATGTTTTTTGCATATGATTGAACCTTGGAAAATAAATTAACAATTATAAAGTTTTATAAATAAAAAGTTTCATCTTTTGGGCACAATTTTAGTTATGAATTTTCTCGGAGCGCTTTCGGCAATTTAACTATTATCGGTACTATTCGTCAGAACAAAAAATTAGCGGGGAAGCATACACAGGTTAAAATTAAATATTACTAAAAATATTACATTATTCACATTAACACTTAGAATTTTTTTTTATATACAACATATCATATTTTTATTTAAATGAGGGTAAAATTAACAATTTCGTAAAAACCGAACCCTCTGTGTCACCATTTTCTTAAATGACGAACATGCGTTGAATCTGCTAATATTTTATAAATAAAATTTTGCATGAAATATAAATATATTTACTGATTACATTGTGTAACCACTTTTTATTTATAAAGGTGTAGTTTTGTTGTAGTCCTATATTACTATTTTAGGAACACTACTCGCATTTTTGTTCCCATATTACATGTGAAGCTATGTACAATGAGAACTTGGTGCCGGTGACTAACAGGAGATGTCTCTGTGAGTTGGCTAAAGAAATCGGATTTGTAGATCAGGCGCAAATGATTTTTGATTTGGAACAACAGCTATCAGTATTTAGGCATGTGGTAAGAAGAAAACATTGTTTTTTTTCCAAGATACATTTATTATTTTTGTCTTCAATCAGGGAGTACATCATATATATACGTCATTTCATACAGGGTAATTTGAGACACATTACAGTTACAGGATTACCCTTGACATCTAATAATTGATATATTTTTACTGTTTAGCAACCCGAGATGGTAAGACGTGATAACAAATATGCAAGGACGTTACAACTGTCAACACGTTTAAAATTTCCTTTTCCACATGCATTTGCTGTTGTAGTTAGAGAATTATCGAGTGGGAATATGCAGCTTTTGAGGTAACACATTCTGTCTATCTGTTAGCATAGAGATAATATTTTCAGCTAAAAGTTATTTCATTTTTTAGCCCTTCTTACTTTGTGTTAAGAAAACAAAAATGTATCACATTTCTCATAAGGTGAAAATTATCTGTTTTTTATATAAAAACTTGAACATTGGCACTATGGTTTAAAAAGTTGTTGAAAAAGAAAATTATGTTTGTTGAGCGCAACTTAAGTAAAAAAAAAATAATAATAAAAATTCAGTTTAGCCAAAATAATATAGTTAGTGCGAGACACTAAAGTAATTAATCTTCCTTGTGCAGGGTATTCACTGAGAAAATTCCGCGTTATATTGATCTATATGCTGCCAACGTATTCATGCAAAGTCAATTGAAGTATCTTAATGTCGATAATTTAAATGAAAATGTCCAAACAATTATAAAAACTTAAATATTTGTACTGCCCGTATTAGTCGCTTACAATAATGAACTACACTGGTCAAAAAAATTAACGGAATCCTTTTAATAAATTTGTAAAATATTAACTTGGTGTTTTAGACAAAAAGGTTATATAGCTTAAATTAAAGGTCTTGTAAAAATACATAATTCATGTCAGATAAAAATTTTTGTAGCTTTTACAGTTTTTGAGATATTAACCTTTTAAATTTTAAAAATAATCGTTAATATCTCAAAAACTATAAGAGATACAAAAAATGTTATGGAACAAAAAATAGAGCCTTATAAATTATCTATACAAAAAGTAATATAAATATAATGTTATTATAGGTACTCTTGTGTATTTCTTTAACTAAGGTTAATAAAATAAAGACGATATTGCGTTTCTCTGTAAGAACAAAAGAAACAACATTTAAAGCCTCTATTTCAGGTTTAGTTGATATCTTTAGCAAAAGTTTTTAATAATAATTACAACCGTTTATATCCACAATTTTTATATTTCATAATGTCACAGCTGTCAGTTGTGACAGACATTTGATAGAACTTTGTAGATAACGCGGCAAATTCAAACTCCCAGAACATCATTTAAATTTAAGAAAAACAACAACTTAAATAAATGATTGATTTTCTTTACATAAAAATATTTGATAGGATGAATAATAAAGAAGATATATATTTGACACTTTGTTTTTTGTACTTTTTAATATGTAATTTTTTTCTTAGGAATAAATGATTAATTAAATGACACATTCTTTGATTTATTGTCGGAAATGTGTATCTTTTAAAATTAGTAAGCTTCATCTGAATGTAATTAACGCCTTAAAAATTACAAATGGACTAAGAGGTATTCCGCTAATTTTTTTCAGCAGTGTATAATAAATATTAATAATTATACTTCAAGTCCAAAATTTCTGTCAATGACGCATCGCTCGCTTTTAGAGTGCCCTGGGTTGTGTGGGGTTAGGGGAATCAATTCCAGTGGCGTATGCATTTTAGAAAATAAATGATAAAATTTCGTCAAAACATAAAAATATTTTTTTCAAGCAAAATTATTTTCCACATTTTCATCAACCCTTTAAATTCGTAACAAGCCTATATTATTTTGGTATTATTCGGATTAATGAAAAATGTAATTTTTTTGCTTAATTTTGCACACCTCCTATTTTGAGGTCATAGAACACAAATTTGAGTTTTTTGGCGATTTTTCAACGTTTTTCCAAAAAAAAATACATTTTTTACTTTAATTTTACCTTCTCTGATTTTATTTTGCTACATAAAAAAAATAATAAAATTTTAGTCTTAACATAAATTAAAAAAGATGTAAAAGAGAACGATAGACAATCCGAGTTACACCGACTTCAATTCACCACCGATCTTGCAATCTCAATATTAAATACGATATTCACAGCATTGCTTCATCAAAAATATCCACTATATAAGGAACACGAAAGCTCTGAGATCATCAGCTTGTAGAATCCAATAACTATTTCGGGTCTTTCGTGTTCCATATTTAGGATTTCCATATCGAGAATATTTTTGATCAAAACGGGTCGAGCGAAGCAAGGTTTGCATACCTTATAAAAATGTCATAAAGAAAACTATTACAACCTTTTTAGAATTTCGAGTTGACTTCGGACGTAAACGTTTTACCTACTTTTTATTGAAAATTAAGGTTTTTTCCTTACTTTTTAAGTGTTTTTTTTTATATTAAAATAGTATGAGTTTTTTAAATATGTTTTCGTGCAAATGACAGAATTTAAAGGAATATGTCGTAAAATGGAATTAAACAATTAATTATTATTATTTTTTAAATACTATAAGAGGCAGCCAAAAAACAGCCTCTGATTTATGTTTAACAATCGAAAAGTAAAAGTGAAAAAAATAGCGAAAAAATCGCATTTTCAGTTTTCCGCATAATTACTAATATTGATTTTTTGCCTTTTAAAACTCTGAATACCGTACGCGAATTAACTTTTTTAAAGTTGCACATATCTCTGCAGCATCCAAAGTGGTTAGTTCTGGATTTCGTTCCCGAACCTGGTAAACATTTTTAACCATTATTCTTTTTTAAGTTAATTGAGTTTTTTATAGGCGGATAACTAGTTAAAAAGGGTTTGGGTTTAAAATTTCATAGTTTACAGAATTAAAAGCACCTAACAACACTAAATTTTTATATACAATTTATATACACTAAATAAGATAAACTATTATAAAATTGGCACAAAAATATCTATATACTACAATTATTAGAAATTTATAATATTTAGAAAATACTGTATAGCAATTAAAATTTAAACTCATTAAATATGTCCATAAATCAATAATAACTAAATAAAATCATCGAACAGCACGAAAACCCTGTCGATACGCCTATTTTCAAGTCTGTGTAAGTTGTAAACTAAGGAATGTGTGTTGCCACATTTATTGTCTTCTCGATAACAATGATTTCAATACATATTGGCGTGCTATTTTAAGTGCGATCGCTGGCTTGGGATTTATTCTGCGAATTATAAACGTGGGATGAAACTTTGGCCGGTTCATTATTATTTGAGAAAAAGTATAATATAGGCTTAAAAATCATTTACTAGTGTTACATTTTTTTATTTAGCCGCTTCGTCGGTTGGGTGGCCGGTATTAAATGAGTCACTGAAGAATTTTGGACTTTAGGTAAAGGTGTTTATAAATTGGGACGAAAGTATATTAAAAAAAAAAAAAAGGACGCCACTGCGTAGCCTATGAGTAATTTTACATTTTTTCCGTTTTCTTAAAATAAATAAATTTTAAAAAGAGATACTATTTGATTGTTTTAGCGAAGGCACGGCTGATATAATTTTAGATTGCTGTGTGGACTATTGGGATGGAGTAGACCTATGTCCATTGACGCATTCCGATAGGAAAAAAGTTCAGGATTTTTACCAAAGAAGTAGTTTAACTGCGTATTGTACCGCATTTGCTTACAGGTAGAAAAAACATTAATAATTTAACTTACATTTATTTTATTTAAAAATTTTTAGACCATTATCGAAATCAGTTAGTGACAAACTCAGTGAAGTGTACTTAGAGCTTCCGAGTGACAGCAGACATTTTATGAACCACAGAAGCCCGACCCCCGTTCACTGGGATTGCAAAAGTGTGCTGGAGCCGAAAATTAAAAATACGCAATTTTTTAGTACAGGTAAACTATACAGGGCGGGCATTAAACCTGCTTCCCGAAGTAGACCTAGAAATTTTAATGTTCTATACATTAAGCTTGTTGATCAGTTTGCTGTCACTAGTTTAGTATTGGTGTAAAATTTATTTTGTATTTTCACTTTATTCGTTTTCTTCATTCTTAGAGTACCTAGACTGTGGAATCTGCTGTATGCAAAGACCTTTCCTTTCCCTTTAAACCTCCAAATCTTTAAGTTCTATGTTGATGAATTACCTCTTACTTTCATTCCAACATACATGGTATGTTATCCTTGTGGTTGAACAATATTAAAAAGTTATACGGCAGTATGATCGCTTGAATTTAGCAATGGACTAGCAATTGTTAAGTTAACAACGGTTTGAATGTTTAACAAAATGTCAGATTTTGAGTTGCCTACAAAATCATTGAATAACATAAATGACGTTTTGTTAAACATTCTAAACGTTCATGACATTATAATATATTTTTTTAGATTCTTTGTTATACAATGATTATCCTGTGGGAAATAATGTGTCGGATGCTGAAAGTTGCTTTCAAATGCAGTGCAATCAGATATTTATTGGAATGGTTACAATGCAGTATCAGGCTTTAACTGATATGGTAAGTGACTGAATTAGTGATTTACTTGTTAGGGTGCGAAAAGTGCCACTTCTGCAAATACATGCGTACATATTTTGTTCTAAGAGCTTGTTGGAAGTACTTCTTTGCGTACCATTAAATTTATAACTACTTTCATAATAATAAAAAACACATTTTAAAATCAATTGAAATTAAAGGATGCCATACAGGGGCTTAAAACTTTAAGGATCATCACACATAATATATTAAATTTATCTTGAAAACAAAATTATTAACTACTTTTTCAAAAAAAACCTAAATTATTTTCGTTTTTCTTTGTTCTAAAGGATAACTAAACTCTTTCAAGATCACTTTGTTTTTTGCCAATGTTAAAATCAGTATTTTTTTATATATTTTTTTTGTTATCGGGTCAAAAAAATCGTCGATAGTTGATAGAGTTGTGGTGCAGTGATTGCTCTTGCTTATTTCACTCTTGACCGGTCTTGTTTTTGTCCAGGTTCAGTTAATAGAACAATTGGAAAGGGCTTGCATAAGGTTTGTTCACTTTAGCAAAGAAAACGAATTGAGGTCAAGAGTTTTTAGTGAAAAAATGGGCTTAGAGAGTGGTTGGAACTGCCATATATCTTTGTTGAGTGAAAGAAACAGGTAAGTAAATTGTATTATACTTTCCAATTATTTTTTTTATTTTGGCTGCTAGTTTTGGTTGCAATTGCATGCAAATTGGTATGTATATATTTTATTATTGCAAAAAATGACATTTACTTCTAATAAACACATTTTAAATATAATAAAATCTTTAATACTTGAATAAACAATAGTATTTTTTAGCACGACTTTAAAAACTTGAGTCCACTTTTTGCCATACGTAATATATTATTTTTTGTGTTTTTAAATTGTTCGTAAATCTGCAAGCTTTTTAAATTTATGACATTACTACTCAGAATTACCAAAATTTTTTAAAACAAAATTTAAATATTTCCACTTTAAATTATTATTTACATGTTTAAGTTTATTTTTGTTCTTGAAAGCGGCTACGGAAACGTCAATAAGATAGACTTGTATGCTAAAGAGTAACACTACAATTCGCCTATTTTTGAGCATGTAAAGCCACCAGGAAAAAAGGTAAAAATCTTACAATTACCAAATTACTCGTCATTAATAACCAAAGCGATCATTAACTTTTGTTTTCTGATAATTTTCAAAAATTACTGAAATTGTATGATACTGTTCCGTGACACCCCGTATAAAAACATGTATTCTGGTTTTACACCTTTTTATTGCAAATTAGGTTCACAAACGTTTCTATGGTAACAAAAATTCAACGTAACGTAATTGTGACAACTGTTTAACCTTTAACTTTCTGTCAACTTCTTATCTCTTTGAAACACAAAACTAAACTGGCCCATGCGGACTTCCTTCGCGCTTTATATAGTAATGTGGAAAAAAATGGAAAAGTCTGGAAAAGTCTAGAATTAGCTGGAAGAATTCTTTTACTACAGGATGCCAGAAAAGTGTGAAAAGGATGTCTCCAGCGCCCTCAGGATAATCCGCAATGACCGTCGAAAAAGGGAAAAACTAAGGTAACCTATTTTTAATAAATTATTAACCTAAATAAAATCATTCTAACCTTTTACATTTCGATTAACTAAACACTAACTAAAGTCCGTAACAATACTTTCATCTGGTCGCTATAATATGCTCAAACAAAGGCAAAAAGCAGCTGTTTTTACCATTATTCTTTGATAATATGCCAGTACTGGTTACGACTATGTATAAATATGGAATTATTTTAAACGCCTCTCTTCCTTGATTTTACTACTTAGAGAAGCAACACTCTAAAGACACTTAGTGCTTGCAACCGCTTTTGAAATGGCACTTTTTTTGTAACGTGACTTTTTAGACGTTGCACCTATGCATGCCCTTAACTCAGTCACCTCTAACAATCTCTTAGTTATTTTTTAGCATTAAACCTGTAACTTAACCATTAACCTTTTGTTTTCTATCCTCTTCTGCTGTCTGGCTCTCTGTTGCTCTCTTGGTGTTTGTACGGGATTTAAATCTGGTGTGTAGAAAGGAAAGCTCCCTGGACTCTTCGCCTGCCAGCACCGTTAGAGGGCGTGGCCTGGATAAGGGCGGGCACCTGGTGACGGACAGATCGCTCCTTATAGATAGGTATTGATGCGCAGTAGTGGAGTAGTTGATGCTTTGTAGTGGTGGTGGGGGGGCTTGTTTGACCTAAAATAAGCTAAACGTATTGCTTAGTAAGTGTATGATCGATGAGTTTTAAGTAGCACCCTGTATCTAAATAGCATAGCTTTCTTTTACTCCCTTATTTTTTGTCGGTGTGCGCAAAGTGTTACCTAATGTTATGATCTTATTTCAGTGGACAAATCTTTTAAGTTGAAAAGTTAGATCACCTATCTTTACCTATGTTAAATACATAAAGAATCGGCCATTAAAAGAGAAACATAACACCAAGCCATACTTTGTAGAATCGAAAAGCATGATCAATAAAATATACAATTTTATAGTATCAAAAAGTATGTATCTTTATGACCAAATGTTCTGTTTATAAGTGGTGATTTATTATTATTACGAAAAAAAAATTAGATAACTTATAGAAACAAAAAAGTTTCAGTAAGACTGTGTTTCTGGAAACTCTTCGTTCTCGTGATACAGGGTGTGCAAATTTAGAAAAATATTGAGTGCTATTAGTTTGAGGGTAAGTGTGGAAATCTCGAAAACCGTAAGAGATGCAAACTCTGTTAATCAAGGTAAACTTGTATAATTTTGTGGCCTGTATAATCAATCAGTCACCTGTTTGTTTAAAGACATAAACTTTTCCTGTTAAAAAACACTACCAGGCCTTAAATAGAAATACTGTTTTAAAGATAATATATAGAGAACAAAGCGTTGTTAAAATTATTTTCATAAAAAAATGGAAACTAAATTTTATAAATGTTTAGTTATTATTTTGTAATCGACATCGTACAATTTTTGAGATTCCCATACTAGCCTTTTGACTTCATGGCACCCTGTATAGAAATATGTATAAAGTAGCATAATAAACTAATTAATAATTAACATGTAAAAAAAAACAAATTTCTGCATAAAATAATAGACATGGCAATTTACTATAGCAACTTGGAATCTTCTCGCACGATGAGCTTCTCGGCACCGAGTGCAATCAACTTGGAAGCACTCTGTCGTCAAGTTCGACACGGAAGTCGAAAAGTTCCATGTGAACAGGCGACAGAGCGAACACCACGACGACATCACCAGTCAGGACAGTATGCCGGTGCACGCCGAGAGTACCACGCACGATTGGCAGTCTCTGAGCTGTTTGACGGACAGTACTGAGCAGAGTGCCCCGATTAATTTCGATATGAGCAATAGGGTAAGTAAAATTATTCCAAAAAAATACTATTTTAATATGTAAAATTAAAATTATTTAAATTTTGGTATAAAAATTTAGATATTCTCTGAGAACTTTGTGTTAAAATTTATGACAACAACAACAGAATTTTGTTGAATTTCAATTAACAATTTTCCACAAGTAGAATTTAAAAATGAAACAAATGTCATACTTAAAGGGGTTAAAGGTAGACAACTGATAAACGAAAATTTAAAAAATATTTTCTTATTTTTCGGTTGTAGATAAAACTTACATAAAATGTGCGTTTAAACATGACTACAACACTCGTACGATTAGAACGACTCTGTCTAGGACCTCGTCTCGTTGTTCTTTCACAGTCGTTGTAATTGTGTTCATAATGTAAATAACTATTATTAAAATATTTTTTAAAATTGATTTCAGGCAAAGTTACCACGTGGAATAGACAAGATCCGGCCGCACATCGAACTAATAGACAACGTACCGCTTTTGGTTTCGCTTTTTACCGACTGCACTCCTTCGGCCACTCGAGAAATGCTGCGGATCATGCAAGACTATCACGAAGTGGTGTGCATTCTGGGCTCTTCTCAAAACTGTGATAACGCGGGGATTTTTATGCAAGCTGATGCATCGTAAGTAGTATAAAATTTAAAAAATTATAAACAATTTAATAGAAAACAAGTGGTTCAGTACTTCTAGTTAGTTCTGCTATTAGTAAATAATATTAATTAGAAAATTTCACATCAGTACTTTTTAACCAATCAAAATGTTTTTTTTTCATTTTATCATGGCGACGCATGTATTTTATTGGAATTTTTTCTCCATCGTCGGTAACCAACATCTAATTATATTATGAATTTTTTTTTGACAAATTGACAGATTTTTCTTGATAGTTATAGAATAAAATTATGATTTTCTATCAATTGTGTTAAAATCATACATATTGTGAAATAATGAGATATGTTAAATATTGAAAAAGTATTTTTGTGTTACTACTATCGATATCAAAACAAATATGATTCACAATTTTTTTGTTGGCCTTAATTATGCACGGCGCGCCATATGAAATGCACGTAAGGAACCTATAAAAAATAAAATAGAATAAAAACCAGAAAAGGCAATTTTTTAATACTTATAGTAATAAAAACTCTATGCAAATTAAAGACTATACTATAAGTTCTATAATGGTATTTTCATGTGACTACAATAAGTGGAAATGAATGTTAAAATTATTTTAAACACAATTTGGTGAAACATTTTTTACAAATACCATGAGATAAATTAAACCCTCAAATTGTTTCTTGTTCATGCATATTTTTAGAAAATTATCCCTTGTTTTCGACCCAGGAAAATTTTAAATACTCTTGCGCTACTACGAGTAAAAATTTATTCTATTATTACAACTAAGGATCACTTAAATTTATAGACCTGAATTTACTTGTAATTTTAAATTGAACATATTTTTAGGATCTCCGTGGAACCTTTGTATCCTCAAGTGTGCCAAAAAATGGAAGTTTATAAGAAAATCGACGGCTTCAGTCCGATCGACTTCATGCCTTCTAAATTCGATAGCGTGCTCGCTGACAATAAACAGATCCGATCCGATCTCGATTTACCATTTGGTGATGGAGGCCAGAAATTTTGCTTCGACGTTGTGGAGTTCAGGTTGGTTAATTTAAGGCTGCGCTTTTCTAACATGAATATTTTTAAACACGGAAGTCGTTACTTGGAAACAGCCAACCAAGCATCCAAATAAAAATATACTGGGTGATTAAAAACTTATCCTTAATAGTTTACTGGTTATAAATAATATACTTGATATCAACGAAAATAAAAACTAATCTTTTTCCGAAGAGGGGTAAAATATATCAATTTTTTTTACTAGGTAACCCATTAAAAATTATTTTTCATGAAATTAAAATATTTATATAAATTGTAAAAGTTGTATACCATACGTGCGTTTAAACATGACTACAACACTCGTGTTATTAGAACGACTCTGTCTACGGCCTCGTCATTCTAATTTTTCACATTCGTTTTTATAATCATGTTCATAAACTCACTTGGAATGTAAATAACTATTAAACTATATCTAATTCTAACAGTGCTCTTTTACTTATTAATTGAATCCTGTTAATTTTCAGTACAGTATTGGTTATGTTGTTGTGTAATCTTAAGCCTGATGCAAGTGGCAGCGGTTGTATTGATGCTTCCGGAGCTGCTGACCACCGGTCACAACCTCTGGTTGGCAGGCGTGGTCGCCCCGGTCATAAGTATCGCTCTGTCATTGCGTCCGATCGATCCCGATGTCATGAAGAAACCGCAGGGAAAGATACAGGCTGTATTTCGATGGGATGTAAGTGAAATTTTATTACCTTTTTTATAGGTGATATTTAACAAGTCTTATCTAGTCTTACTAAATTTTTAAATATTAGAAAATCTGTATGGTGTCTATGAACATTATAGGGTGGAATTAGGATAATTAGTCGAGTTTTTATTTTCAGACTGCCATATTCATCATGTGGTGTTACGGTCTTAAGTTCCTACCAACCGTTGTTACAGTTTTAGTCTCGTACGCTGGTGTGTTGGCCAGTCATTGTAACCAAATGTGTTCTGAACCGTTTACAGAGTTAGGGCCTTGTAGGTAAGTCAATATTTTTTAAATTTAATGTATGTGGTATTGTATACCACATACATTTCAGTCTCACCGTTGGGATGTCAGAAACTGTTTATAAGAGGATCAAATTTCCTGTCGTTAGCAACAAACTTCTTGACGCAGTCGACTTTTATGATATATTTTATTTTTAGGTGTGTTTCTTTTTTTACAATCCAACTGGATATAGGAATATAACAGGCGGGGATGACGTAGGAGGTTTCGAGGAAGGAAGCTGGACACTAATGACTGCTAGACTAATAGTTATATTTATTATTTTATTACATTTTGGTAAGTTTACATATAATATTTATTATATTAAAAAAATATATTAGTCTAAGATCGACGATCTTCACCCAACTGCCAAACGGATGAAAACTATTTTTTGTCTAATATAACATATAGATATATTTTTTTGTATTTTATAATATTCGATTAATTTTAACTCACTTATTTTTGTATAATTGACGTATGTCAAACCTTTAGCACATTAGAGATTTACTTAATTCTACTCAAATTCATCCATGACCAGCGATCACTTGAAATGTGTCTTACAACTTTCAAGATTCATTAACAACATTATTAATTTTCTTTAGCTTAAGTTTTTTTGTTAAGAAAAACATACCAATTCTTACTCTAATTAATCAAAAAAGTATTAAATACAGAAAAAAGGAGTATTCTCAACTGAATCAAGACCTACAGGAAAAAATGTGTACTTCTATACTAGACATTTTTTATCTCCAAAACATATTATATTAAATCCAACTATTCCAAATTGCGTTGTCTATTTTTAGCTAATTGTCCCTTTTTATTTTTAGTTGTGATTTCCATAGGATTTGTACATAGAGATAGCTTAATTTACAAAAAGTTTCCGCATAGCAATTTGGTATGGTTAGCTACGATCTTTATACTGTAAGTAGATTTACTCGATTATTTTTCTGTTTTTCTACCACGTTTTATGTAACATAATATGGAATAGGGATGTTATAATATTTAAAAAGCTTTTTTAATACAATGAAGAGTGTATATACTTATTAAATTTTAGCAAAAAAATCTGGTATAAACATTTTTAAATTTTTCTTTTTTTCTAAACACGGGATATTTGACTTTTTTGTTATTTAATGACAAAAATTGCTATATTAACATTTGCTTCAAATACTATAAAATTTAAGCACTTGAATTTGTTTCCATTTTAAACTTTAATTCATGGGAATAAAGTTAATAATTGTAAAAACTAAAATACATAAAAATTTTAGGGTATTTTTCCAAAGTGTTTACACTATAGTGGCGTACAGATTATTAATGAGCGAGCTACCGGAAATAGAGCAGTTCGTCACACCATTATGGGTCATTCTGTTTGGGTCGCTATCGCCTTTAGGAGTCTTTTTAATAAATGAAGTAGTTAAGAAACAAGAAATCATGTAAGTACACCGCGACAACTTAATTTTGCGCCTAAATCAGCAGCCTCTTTTCTAATTTGTTAAATATAATACCAAGGAAGTTTAAAGGTGTATGGAAGCCCAATGCTATGGCCCATTCGATCAAAAAATGTCCAGCCCAGTATGAAAATAACTGTCAGAGTTGGCCCCGCCGATTTTGCGCAATAACGAAATTCCACGAAATAATTTAATGTGTTGCCTACTTACACACTGATAAATCAGTGTGAAGTTAGCCAACACATTATAATTTTATGAGAGCCGGAGTACCGTTTTTTGGATTGATCAAAACCTTCTTATTTTAGTGATTTGTGTTTATTAAATTATGACTATAATTTTGTGTTTATTGTTTGTTACTTATAATATCGTAACAAAATGACTAGAGGTTGTATGGTTTTGTCTTGCAAATCCAAGGGTAACATACCCGTCTTTTTAACTTTAGATAAGTATTTTTTATATTTAAATTAGGTGCTTCTTATTAGACGTAACGTTAGGTAACCGAATAAACAATAATATATCAATTATGAATAATAGAAAATGAAAATTTCATAGGAAATATTAGTGAGAAAAGTAAGGCAATCTTAACTATCTTTTAGATGGTTTCCAAAATGTTTGTGTATTTCTGTGGATTATTAAAAAGAAATAAATTTACATTTAGGTACTTTTATTTCATTTAATAATTTAGTACACTCTTTTAAAGGATCAAAATTATTGATTACTGGGCAGACCAGGCAAATTTTAATATATGCAGGTCCCTCTAATTGAATGAAGGAAGTACAGTTTTGGTACGGTTTTTTGGGGCGCTAATTACAAATCTAAAAAAAATCGGCAATATTTCGTTTTCGATATATTCATCATCAAAATTGAAAATCAAACTAACCTTATTTACACTATTCCTCCTTCTTTTTGCACAAAATTCTTGATTTTTACACTAAATTGGCACACAATATTTCACCTTTTAAAAACTTTTTTTTATGTTTATTTTACACCTTTTTTACACTTTTATTTTTTAAGCAAATATGGTTGCTGCCTTTGAACTTAAAAGTTCGCAATTTAATGGAAAAAATATGTAAAAATAAATAAAAATACAAGGTTTTAAAAGGTGTTTATAAAATATCGTGTGCCACTTTAGTGTAAAAATCAAGAATTGTGTACAAAAAGAAGGGAGAATATAGTGAAAATGAGGTTAGTTTAATTTTTAACTTTGATGATGAAGATCTCGGAAACGAAACGTTGCCGAAAAGATATTTTTTCAGATTTGTAATCAGCGCCCCAAAAACCCCTGTATACCAAATTTGATCAAAATCGGAGAGGAGGCAACTTTCGAGACAATACCATTTGTTTAAAAATAAATTAGATTTTTGGTTTCTTAATCTTGCATTATCAACTTTTTAAGCTCGACATACTGTACACACATAATATTTACAATTATTATAATGGATACTCAGGTACCAAGGGTTACTAAACATTTTTAACCACTGTTATTCTGTCTCATGAATGTTTGTTATTAGTGAAAAGTATATGCCTAAAAAAGCAGTTAAATAATTTTCACTTTTTAATGTACAACCAGAATCTTAGGATTAGATTAAACTCATTTACACTATCTTGCCCTTTTTTATCACAAAATTGGTGATAAGTACATAATACTATCATACAATGTTTGAAATTTATTTTAAAAAATCGTGTTTTTATTTATTTACAAAGATTTTTGGTAAAAATACAAAACTTCCAAAAATATCGACCATTTAAATAGAAGGCAGTAAAGTGGCGCCATCTATTCTTTCCATATTATATCAGATGATATAAAATCTAATATTACACAATAATTTTAAATATTCTATAGTAGTATCCCTTAATAACCAACAATTTTGTGAAAAAATAAAAAAACAGTGAATGTTGGAATTTGACATTTGATGATGTCAATTTTATAGATAGTAACAAAGAATTATGGAAATCCGGCCCTGACCTACTATTCATTGCGCAAATTCCGCGGGGCCCACCCCTCTATTCCCGCGGCCCTGCACGCCTGGACAATTTTGTTCTACAGTATTGGGCTTCCATACACCTTTAAACTTCCTTGTATAATACACATAATTATTGCTAGCATCAGTTCTAACTCTTCCTCGTATCAATGATCTTCTCTTTTCCACGATTAATCTCACCCATAGTGTGGCCGGTGACTTCACTCTAATACTCAGTGTCTAAACTAGATTAAAAAAATAAGTGCAGGATAATGCAGCAATTTCTTTTATAGGACCTTTAACCAATATTAAATTATTACAATCCTTCGATTCGCACTGGTGACCAGTTAAATCTTCCAGATTAACAAATCATTAGCTTTGTTTCCGTTTACTTAGTCCATTTACAAAAGACCTAAATTTCCCACGTGGTTCTCATTCCTTTTTTCAAAGAGACGAGGTCTTTTTCCCCTTAAAAATCATACTATTCGAAAGTACCGTATTATTAATTTTTTTTTAACTTTACTGTAGACACTTACAATATATAGGTTGTTTAAAAATTTTGCATAAATATTTTAAGGGCATATTTTTAAGGTCAAAATAAAACTCTTTTCCTAAAAACTTGTGTCCTAAAATGCACCCCTCTGAGTCCCCCCCATAAGTTGCTTAAAATAAAAAAAAAACATTGACAATATTACCATTATTTCCACTTATTTAAAATAATTTACTTTATGCAGCGTTACAGATATAAATTGTTAATATTATTTATAATAAACGTTTTTTTTAGGGCAAACAAAAGATTTTTAAAGAGAGCGAGACTCGACTTTGGAACAAAATTAGGAATGAATTCGCCGTTTTAGGTTAAGTTAGAAGTGTGAAATATCTTTTGGTGCCATACTGCCATAGTTAATTCTTATTTTGTTAAATTAAAAATTTTAAAATGTATACCGAAGGTGCCAAAAGTGTCATGATTATGCGAAAGAAGTTGTATTGATAGATTATGTAAGAGTGAATCTGAATTTATTTGGAAAAATTTAACAAACAAATCAAGGTCAAAATCAAAATGAACCTTATATAATTCTATTTTTAAAATACAGAAAAAACTAAACAATTAGGCTGTAAAGTTAATATTCGTATTTTTAAATCATAAAACACTATTAGATCACTGGTAACCAAAAACAAAACTACAAAAGATAAATCCAAATACAAATAGGGTTCTGATAACATTTCTTTTGACTCTCTACTTAATTTTTTTACTGTTTTTTTAGGTTGGTATGCGCGTTCATAAGAATGAATTAAACGAACAGCCTAAATAGTATGTTTTCAACTACTTATACTGTTCCTATATAGTATTTTTCTTATGAAAACATTTTTATTATAGGTTTCTCGGAAAAAATATTTCTAATCGCAAAAAATACACCAAATATCTATTACAAATTGTTTTTGTAAAAAACTGTTGCATACGGTACCAACTTTTTTTCAATTCAATCAACAATATTTTAAAAAATTGCATATACAAAAAAGTTATTCTCTGGCTCAGGTTTCCTAAGGGAGAGCTAAAAGTTGCAGCTTTAATTGTATCTTCTGTTTCTACTTGTGTTATACCATATGTTTTTATTTATTATTCCTAATTTTTTTGAAAATTCCTCTAAATGGAAAATTTTCTTTGACTGTTTATGGAAACCATAAGCCTCATAAAAATTCAGCTTTACTCCCAAATGTTGATCAATATCAATACTTTGGTTTTTAAAAGCCGCAAATTGAAGGGAACTGGGCCTAATTCACTGCAGGCCATCGCCGCTGTTATTTATCTCCAAAACATATTATATTATTCATTGGATGAAGCGCACACAAAATACACGTCAAAAACTTTTAGTAACGACCAAGGTTTTTAGTAAACATAAAAAGAGAGAATGATATCCCCCCGTTTTTTTAGCAAAAATATGTTTATTTACTTTAAACGGTCGCCATATTTCCTTTTTTTCCATGGATTCTAATCTAACTTAAGGACACTAAAAGACAAGAAATATATACAAAATTATGTACGAAAATATCAAATAATCTTAAAACAACAAATATTGTAATGATACACAACGGTAAAATCGTCTTTTTTTAACACTTTACATTCTTTTTACCTTGTTTGATAACATTTAGGAGGTAATATAAATATTTTAGGTACAGCCCAGTATTGCGTCTTATGGCAAATTTTAAGATTATTCGATATTTTTGTGCATGAGTGTAATTTTGTGCCATTACCGTTCGCTGGTAGAAAAAAGGCAAGTTTTTAGTGATCGCCGCAGCGCATTATTCAATCTTCAGTGTCTTGGGCCCATTTGCTACCTTTATTTATTGGTTATATACGTAAGAGATTTATGTTAAAATTACGTGAGTTTGACGTGTTTTAAGGCGCCAAGATTATCTGCTAACATAACAAAATTTGCCAATTTTAAAGCAGTTTTAAAAAAATTATTACCTAATCCAAAGGGTAATAATATTCATCTTTCATCATAAACAACCAAAGGAACATAACAGAATAACACTTATTTCTTATGCAAATACAAAAATCGTTTTATTAAATTTTATGATAAAGTTTTATAAGTAACATTCATATCAATCACATTTTTCTTTAAAAAAATAATGCAAGTATTGCAAAAAACGATTTAAATAATAATTTTAGTCAATCTCAAATGTATTGTAATTTTTACCTAAACCTCCCATTTAAAAAATGATATATTTATTTTTGTATGTTGTACGTTAGTATTAGTAGTGGTTATATTTAAAAATATTATGTAACAAATTTTTGACAAGACTGGAATGTTTTTAAGCCATTATTTTTGGTAAAAATATGTGTTTTGCGATTACTTTAGGAAACTTTAAAGTGCTTTAAAAAATGTTTTTCTTTGGTCTTTTATCACAATAAAAAAAATATGCAAAAGAATTAAGGAAAAACAATTACCTCTAACAACATGTATCATTATATATTATATATATATATATATATATATATATATAATATATATATATATATATATATATATATATAAACAACCTATATCTAGATAATTGGTAAAAATGTATCAACTGATAATTTAGATTCACTAATTAATAGGTTTCTTATCTTCTGTTATGTATACTTAAATTTGAATTACCCTGTGTAGAAAGCAATATTGCGTTTTTGTATCGACTACATATTTCTACCAAAAATAAGTACCTAATAAAATAGGCATATAAAGATTTAACTATTAATGTGTATTATAATGTAAATATAAGGACTACAACTATTTAAATTGTATCCATTTTTTAAACATGACATAAAAAATCCATATATAGATAGTGTTTCTTTATTCACCGTTCCCCACATTATTTTCTTTTACATTTACAATTTCGCCAGTTACCAACAAGGAATAAGTAACTTTAAAAACGCTAAACCAGTAAAGTTTTTCACATACAATTGGTGATTGCTATAGGCGGTATAGGCTAAAGCTTAAAATTCCCCTTTAAACAGTATCACAAGACGATTTAAAAACTCAACTGTTTTTTAACTTCTTTAAAAAAAGCTGCAAATTAACCCTTCTCGTTAGTTACTAGTGATAAGTTATGTGATAAGTTACCAAATATGCAGGGGTTTCTACCCCTGCCCCTGCGGGACACTATACTACATGACATTCAATTGGGACTTATATGTTATGGGACTTTTTGCTAAAAGAAACTTGAAGACCCTGTAGTATAAGAGTAGACATAGAACTCCCGGACTCTCACGAAGTTTACCTATTTATCCTGTTTTTTTTCTCAATTCTTAACTTTAATATTATCATACTCAATGCTATTTTCTGTTAAATTGGTGTATAAAAATAAAACTATTATGCAAGACGTGTAGTTTGTTATAATTTTAATTTAAATTTAACTTTAATTAAAAAATGGTAGTTAAATTAATTCAAGGATGTTTATTTTTCGTCTTTAATGTAAAACGATCTTTTTATATCACTGTAGAGTGTAAACAGTAAAGTAATAAAGAAAAGTTTTTTTTGTAGTTTTATTTTTCCCCCTTTTTTTTCTAGACTTTACATTAGGCAAGTTAAAACAGGCGGGATTACCATCCATTCAGATAATACAAATTCTCATACTCTTTTCTGCAATGATTATACTGATTTGGTGTTGTTGCTGTTGAAAAAGATTTGTTGTAAAAAATTACGAGTTTTGTTTACAGCACCTTATGACAAAATTACTGATCAATTTTGCTTCTTTTCACCAAGAAACTCAATATACAGAGTGTAAAAAGTATGATGCTCACGATTTTAATGGGCGATAGTGGAGTTGAAACCAAATCAAAAGGTTCATATAACATATGTATCAAAACTTGACAGATTTTTGTTTGTTGGTAGCAATTATTTCTAAAACGCTTAACAATTGGCAACTTTCGTCTTAATCGCTCATCGGTAGATTTATTGGCTAATAAAAAGTGTTAAATGTGTCAGTCTAAAAATTAAAAAATAATAATAATAATGTTTCTTCCAGTTAAACATTTAAAAAACAATTGGCAACAGAGCTGCAGTTCGTCAACTCAGTAGTCACTTTGTATTATGTCTAGTTGCTGCGGTATTTTTGTCCGTCGTTTATTTCGTGCCTTAATGTTCAAAATAATGTTTTTAAACCGGGAATATGCCGATTTGTTACCAATTTTCAAGATTTCCACAACGGTACCAAAGAGTTTTCTAAACGGGATGTGTGCAACCGATAAATCATGCGAGGTACATTATGTAACTGTGGAACAAAAAAAAAAAAGAAATTTGGAAATCGCGAAAGAAAATCCTATAACTAGTACGAGGTCACTAGGTCGCGAAGTAAACGTATCACATACCACAGTTCACGGCTGTTTTTTTTTTATAATTAGAGACATTCTATTCTTTAAGTAAAATAAAAAAGTGCTGTTTTAAAACCTAATAGCTGGCCATACACATACGTTCTTTCATTTTAAAAATCATGGCGAAAGAATGGCTCGGCAAAAAAAGCGGCATGTGCCATACACATGCTAAAATTTTCAAATGATTTAGCACATGATTGCGCGGCGTACATCGTTTTAAAGGGAAAAACCGTATGTTAATGGACAAAAAGTGTCATTTATCGTGTCCTTTGAAACGGCATGTGGTCATGTTGAAATTTTCAACGTGCCTACGCGACGTTATGCGTTCGACTTAGGTTAGTTATGTGGTTTTGTTGAGTGTTTTTAAAATGGATAAAAAGAAAAAAAATTGTATTGTTGCATGTGCTGTTATGGCCATGAGAATCTCTAAAAACAATAAGAAAAAACGACGTGTGTGGCGGAAAAAATGGTTGGCTGATAGAGAAAAGTATGGTCACATGTCGCTTTTGAAAGAATTGAGAGAAAATAATCCAGATGACTTTAAAAATTATCTAAGGATGGACGAAAGCACGTTTGATGAACTTCTAAATTTAATGACACCTCATATCACTAAACAAGATACTGCAATGAGACAAAGTATACCTGCCGATGAACGACTAATTGCCACACTTCGTTTTCTCGCTACTGGACGTACTTATGAAGATCTAAAATTTAGTACAGGAATATCTGCTCAAGCTTTAGGACGCATCATACCCGAAACATGCAAGATTCTGTATGAAGTATTACATAAGGATTATTTAAAGGTAAATATTTATTTTTTTACTCTAATTTACATTTTAAAAACAGATGAAAAATTTGACAATAACTGCCCTGCGTTGTTTGGCTCCTGTTGATTTTCCACATCTTCAAGTGATACTGTAGGTGAGGTTGCTACTGATGATAAATAACTGGATGATGAAGCACTATTCCCAACGTGCACCTGATGGTCAAAAGTGGCAGGAGGCATTCGTGATGATGACAAACTAATTGGAAATTGTGTTTTAATGGTTAAAAATGTTTACCATGGGATTCGGGAACGAAATCCAGAACTAACCGCTTTGAATGCTGCAGAGATATGTGCAACTTTAACAAAAGTTTTTTCGCGTACGATATTCAGAGTTTTAAAAGGCAAAAAAAATCAATATTAGTAATTATTCGGATACTGGAAAATGCGATTTTTTCGCTATTTTTTTGCACACTTTTTACTTTTCGATTGTTAAACATGAATCAGAAGCTGTTTTCGTGGCTGCCCCTTATAGTATTTAAAAAAAATAATAATTGAATTGTTTAATTCCATTTTACGATATATTCCATTAAATTCTGTAATTTGCACGAAAACATATTTAAAAAACTCATACTATGTTAATATTAAAAAAAAAAACACTTAAAAAGTAAGGAAAAACCCTTAATTTTCAATAAAAAGTAGGTAAAACGTTTACGTCCGAATTCAACTCGAAATTCTAAAAATGTTGACCTGTTACCAGGTTGTAAGAGTTTTCTTTATGACATTTTTATAAGGTATGCGAACCTTGCTTCGCTCGACCCGCAATGTTTGATCAAAAATATTCTCGATATGGAAATCCTAAATATGTAACACGAAAGACCCGAAATAGTTATTGGATTCTACAAGCTGATGATCTCAGAGCTTTCGTGTTCCTTATATAGTGGATATTTTTGATGAAGCAATGCGTGTGAATATCGTATTTAATATTGAAATTGCAAGATCGGTGGTGAATTGGCAAGTCGGTGTAACTTGGATTGTCTATCGTTCTGCTTTTACATCTTTTAATTTATGTTAAGACTAAAATTTTATTATTTTTTTCATGTAGCAAAATAAAATCAGAGAAGGTAAAATTAAAGTAAAAATTTTTTTTTTTGGAAAAACGTTGAAAAATCGCCAAAAAACTCAAATTTGTGTTCTATGACCTCAAAATAGGAGGTGTGCAAAATTAAGCAAAAAAATTACATTTTTCATTAATCCGAATAATACCAAAATAATATAGGCTTGTTACTAATTTAAAGGGTTGATTAAAATGTGAGAAAATAACTTTTGCTTGTAAAAAATATTTTCATGTTTTGACAAAATTTTATCATTTATTTTCTACGCCACTGGAATTGATTCCCCTGGCCCCACACAACCCGGGGCACTCTAAAAGCGAGCGATGCGTCATTGACAGAAATTTTGGACTTGAAGTATAGTATTCTAAATATCTGGCAGCCGTTGCTAAACTGTGAAAAATCGATCAACAACGGATAGTATATAGTTGGATCATTTTTAAAATGAAAATTCGGTGCTGTTTGAAAAGAAAAAAAAAACATAAAAAGTAGCAAAAATATTTAGTTTTTATTGTCGGTCGCTTTTGCTTTTTATATGTTTTATTATTAAAGACACGTGCGGGAAGCGGCACATTATAAAAAGCAAAGGCTGCCGCAATTCAAACCAAATCTTTTTTGCTACATTTTATGTTTTTTTCCTTTTAAAGAGCACCGAATTTTCATTTTAAAAATGATCCAAATATACAAGTCGTAGCTTTTAAAAATAGATTTTAGTTATCACTTAAAAACGGTTGAAGATACGACCTGAAACATTATGTATCAAATAACAAATAAAGACAATGGAAGTCCAAGATTTTAGTGTTATTGAAATCAAATTTTCAATTTAAATAATATCTTTTTGTTATACGGTGGTTTTATACTAAAATCTATTAATTTTTATTTTATTGTGTTTAGTAAAATACGAAAATAAACAATTTTTGTTCAAACAAATAAAAAGACATATTTTTTGCGCTAAAATTATTCTAGTAGTAAAATACGAATAAAAATAAGAAACTAATTTCATATAAACCATTTACAAGAAATTAAAATGTATTAATGTTTATAGATTCGCCATAAACGACGGTTAACTTTAGCTTGCATCTTGGCAACCAATCGACCGATTGATGATTTTGATATATTAGAAAAAACGTTTTTACGAGTACTTTTAAACCAAATTTTTAGTTTCATTTTTTATCAAAAATTTGTGGACATAGTAAATTTCTTTATAACCTTAAAAAAAATCATACTTTTAAACAGTTGCTAATGACGCATAAATGATCAGATTTTCTATATATAAAAAACGTTTAAAATCTAGATCTCTGGTATTTTTGAAAATAAAAAATCAAATATCTGAGTTTAATATTCTGGACTCTACTGAATTGCAAAATTGTTAAATTCCTTCAAACAAAATTGGATTGCAGAATTATTATGCAAAAACTATCAACGGAACATAAAACGTGATATTTCATCATAGCTTGATGTACTTTTCGAATAATTATAAAGTTCATAAGAAAAATTTAAAGCATCCAAATAAATCAAGCTAAAACTACTCTTTTTTTGTTCATCGCTATTTTGCAATTTTTTAAACGATTCCATCTTGTAGAATATATTAGTATTAAACTTTTTCTTATTACAGTTTTTCTCTATACTACTACTTTTACAAAGTTACAAGCGAACAAAGTACAAATTTTAATGTTTTTCATATTTTGTGAAATTAACAAATGTTCCAAACATTTCTGAGAGAAAGCATATCTCGATTCTTGTTATATACATCCTTCTTAAGAGTTTTTAGCAAAAACATGTCTGCTATTTTGTACATCCAACCGAAAACAGACAAAACATCAGTTTCTACAGTTTGAATAACGATGCAAGTTTGTTGCCCTGCGTAATCATCATGCACCATTGCAACATTTTCATAGCCCAGGTACAAAATAACATTCATGGTACTTTGTTGCTAGAAGATCTTAAATTTCTGCTTTTATTGGCGTAAAAAACACATCGATTATAAAAAATCAAGTATTTTTATTTTAAACAATAAACAAAAAGGAGCAATCTACAATTAAAAGCATTTTATATATACTGTTTTTATACATAGTATAAATTTACTTACTTTACCTAATATAGTATTCGTAGCATACAATAAGTACAATTTTTATTCTAATAAGTATATAATATAAAAAAATATTCAATAAAAAGTAGTTATTTCCCTAAAAAAGAGATGTCAATTAAATTTTTTTGCCTGATTATGCGATTTTATTTTGGTTCTAATTTAATGGCACTTAAAACCTTTTAAAAACGTTTTCTTGGTACCAAAAAATAAATTAAAATGATATTTTAAAACTTAAACATCCTATAACAAGGCTTACCTAATAAAAAAGGCAGATTTTCTACTGAATTCCATTATTTTTAGACATTTGCGTATTTCGGTCATTATGTTATTATTCTCATACTTTAAAACTTAGATGTATTATTTATGGCAAATATACAAACTGGTTTAGATAAAATAGACTTAAATAATTAGCTGGGTAACAAATCTTCAAGATCCCAAATTGGAAGTATTACGGAATTAGATTATCCGATATGGATTACCTAATACCGTTTACAAGTCAATTAAAAATGGCAACCATTTCGTATATATATATATATATATTATATATATATATATATATATATATATATATATATATATATATATATATATATATATATATATATATATATATATATATATAATAAAAAGTCTAATGATCTTTCTATAAATTTTACATTTTTGTACATCCCTAACGATGTGACATCCAATTTTGGATGTCACAACGTTTTCAACGTTTTTGAGCGTCACTTGACCAGTAGGTGAGGAAGGTACCTGGTTAAGAAGGATGTCACAAAGACTGGAGTTTATGCAGAAAAAAAAAACAGGCAACATCCACAAAAAAATTGTGGAGTATATTTTGTGTATACTTATTACATACACTCACAACTTCGTGACATCCTTTTTTCTTGCTATATATTTTAAATTTTATATGTATTACTTTGTAACATCCGGCAATAACCGGAAAAATTGGCAACAACGCATCACGCCACTATTTTGTAAGAAGCTATAAATAGATTAGCGTCTGCATTATTCAGGGCTAGAACCAGTATTGGCAACTGGCGCATAATTATGCGAATTGCGCATAATCTGACATGCCGGATAATAATTTTCGCGTTCTAAATAAAGTCGCATAATTTCGCATATCCTAACAAAAATCGCCTAAATAAATAATAATAATTACCCTAAGATTTTGGATAGATCACAGATCTGACAACCGACATTCTTTCAATATCTTTCTCTTTTTTAATCCTAATTCTAATCATTTTGCTAGGGACCGTATGTCATGTGAGGTATATTTATACAGTGTGTCCCAGAATATGTGGGCAATCTTTCGGAATCTAATAGAAAACTCAAAAATATTATGACAAGTTTCCATAAAGTTTTTCCTACGAGCCTTCCCTAAGGAGATACAGGTACATAACGGACGACCCTAAATATCGTTTTTTTCAATAACTTTTAAAATACTATGTGTAATTTAATATTTTTTTAATAGGATGGTTACTAGATAAGTCTTCTTAAAATGAACCCATTAAATCATATTTGGCCTATTTAGTTTGCCAGGGACGAACTAGCTCTGACAAAATTATGGCATTTTTTTTAAGGCCCTGTATGATAAAGGCTTAAAAACATTATTTTTGGATAGCAGTAACCTTAAACTAAAAAAGGTATTCTTGTTTGACATCGATAAAATCAATTGTTTACGAGAAATAAAACATCATGTTTGGTAATTTTTTTTCATTATACAGGGTTTTTTTTTTAATCTTGGGACAGTCCACGAAGGCTGATGCCTAAGTACTAACGTACCGTGGGTGTCTTCAGTGTGGTGAGAGGGAGTTTGTTCACATGGGACTTAAATTTTTGGAGATTGGGAGGAGAAGGAAAAACTTCTGCGGGCAGCAGGTTCCATAGTCTTGACACTCTAGGAATAAAGGAACGAAGAAAGGGGAAGTTCGGGGCCTCTCTAACTGAACTGTAAAAGGATGCATAGAAGTTGCACTACGTTTGCTCTGTTGAGCTGCAGAGAAGATAATACTGGCCAATTCCTCTGAGCAGAAGCCGTGAAAATACCTATAGAAGAGCGACAGATCCCTACAGCTCGACGATGGGCAAGAAGAGGAAGCCTTTCTGTGAACGTTGGATCATTAATAAGACGAACAGCTCTTTTGAATGGAGTCCAGAAGGCTAAGTGTTGTAGGGGACCCCATTCCCCAGACATGAGAACAATATTCCAAAGAAGGTCTGATTTGGGATACATACAGAGTGTACAGATTGGAAGAAGAGAAATATTTTCTGGCTCGAAGGGGAATCCAATCTTTTGAAGCTGCCGAAGCTATGGATGAAATGTGTTTGTGCCAGTTGAGGTTATTTTCAAAAGTAACGCCGACTAGATTAAACGACTCTTTGTTCTGCAGAACTTGGCCGCTCATATGTAAGGGATGAGCATTCGCATACTTTTTTCGCGACAGCGAACATGACTGTGTTTTTGAGGATTTAAACTGAACACGATTTTTTGCGCCCCAATCCAAGATAAGTTTGAGGTCTTGTGAAAGAGATATCTGCATTGACCTGCGCTTGTTTTCAAAATCAGAATTACACGGTGGCTTAAGAAATTGAATACTAGAGTGGAGGGTACTATCGTCAGCAAAACTATGAATGGGATTGATTGTGGAAGAGAGAAGATCGTTAATGTGTAGAAGAAACAGCGTGGGTGCCAGCACTGCGCCCTGGGGCACCCCAGCATTTATTTGGTAGAAGCTGGAGGAATGACCATCTACACTAACTGATATACGTCGATTAGAAATGAAACTGGAAAGCCAAGAGCAAAGTTTAGGTGGAAGACCGTAAGAAGGAAGTTTGTTAAGAAGCCCATCATGCCAGACCTGATCAAAGCTTTGGATATGTCAAGAGCAACGATCTGGATTCACCAAGAAACTCAAGGGACTTGTTCCAGTTGTGTGAGACAAAGGAAAGAAGATCAGCTGTGGATCTACTGTGTCGGAATCCATATTGTCTATCATGTAAGATCTTATGTTTTCCAGATACTTTAAGATTTGGGAATTAATGAATTTTTCCATTACCTTGCAAACAACTGAAAGAAAAGATATAGGTCTATAGTTAGAAGGGAGACTTTTGGATCCTTTTTGGGGACAGGTTGCACACGTGCAGCTTTCCAACTCTCCGGGAAAATGCCCGTGTCGTAAGAGATTCGAAAGAGGCGAGTTAAGATGGGTGCAAGCTCGGGAGCACATTTTTTTAAGACGATTGCTGGTATGCCATCCAGCCCAGACGATTTTTTAGTATTAAGAGAAGAAAGAATACGCTCGATCTGTTTGACTTTAAAAATTATATCGGACATTTTATGAGAAACAGGGACAACTGTTGGAAGAGGAAGATTAATAGGAGGATCAAGCGTAGAATTGGCAGCAAATTGTTTGGCAAATAGTTCGGCTTTTCCTTTGGAGGTAGACACTTTGTTATGAAATAAAAAAATACAAGCAATAATGGCTTACTACTAAGAAAGAAGCCTAGAAAACCTTAACAAACAATATAAATATGGGTTATCTATACATACATATAAATCACTAATAACTAACCCCTCGGGTGACTTAGCTCACTTAAATGCATCACAATGGTACAATCAAGATTGTACCTAGAGGTACGCTGCGAAGGAGTAAGGCAACTTGCCATAGCCCAATCTTTGGTTTCCGACCGATCCAGCAGCTTTAGGGCTATTATACAGGACACTAAACTAATATATACACTATGGACAGAGGGCGCTGGATCGGCCGACGGGGCTACGGTGGCGCGTCACCCCACCGCGACGTCCACGAACGGCGAGAACCGAAATTATCCGGATAATGAGTACCGCTGGAAAATAATATAATGCTTGTGATTCGACATTTTTGATTACAATATCTCAAATTAACGATCACTACAAAGACAGGTATATAAAGTGGTATAAAGATTTACAAAATAGTCTTTAAAGGGTAACCTGGGGTACTCAGTACCAGAACACAGCAGTCGTGGGAGGACGGAAGCATGCGCCACCATCTATCACACCTCGGTGGCAAA
>JAHBCN010005431.1:0-55410 GCA_019359885.1 Listronotus oregonensis | reverse complement strand
AAAATTTATATTAAAAATTTTAATTGGTATTAAAATTTTTTAATCACAAATAAATAAAAGTAGGCCGATTTTTTTGAAAATTGTTATTAGAGACTACCTTTTAATTTTGAACAACTTTTCCTAGTAACCATTTCCATATCTTCACAAATAAATGCACTTTACTCATGTACCATTTTAAGTTTTTTCAATTTTTTTGAACACCGCGTATAAAATATGTCAAATGTTTCTATTCCAATCTTACTATAAGAAGTAGCAAAATTTTTTATCAAGAGTAGCTTTTTTCGATAAAATCAAAAATAAAAAAGTTTTTTCTCTTCAACACCTTTTCCGTGGACATACTGTATATATATATATATATATATATATATATATATATATATATATATATATATATATATATATATATATATTATTTTATATACACATATATACATATATATATATATATATATATATATATATATATATATATATATATATATATATATATATATATATATATATATATATATATATATATATATATATATATATATATATATATATATATATTACTTTTTATAACTCCTGTACATAGTGATAAAAGTATTAACTTAATATTTACTTTAAATTATTAAACTTAACTGAAAATCTTACTTACCCCCACGGCGAAGTGAGTGTAATATAACATTTTTCTTACCTAAAAAAAAAAGAAGAAAATTAATTTCAGACAAGTATGGCAGCTACATTATCTTGCTTTAATAGTTTGTAAAGTCATGGAAAAATTCAATAATTTCCAAATCTTATTCGGAAAAACACAAAATTTTAAATGACAGACAAAATGGATTTGATCACAGAAGATCCACAGCTTTCCTTTTTCCTTTAACTCATTTAACTGGAACAAGTCTCTCGAGTTTCTTGGTGACTCTCAGAGCATTGCTCGATTATGTTATTATATTTGCAAGTTCTAATAATTCTAAAAGCGTTAATTACCGAAAATTACTGAGATAATTAGTAAGTTAAAATCGTGTCTTAACACTAATTTTTTATTTGTATTATATTCTTTAACAGATAACATTTATATTAACAAGATCGCCTTATTTAACCATAATCTCCATAATTGTTTATATAAAATAGAAAGGGGTTCTGATATGTATCTTATTTTTATATATTGATGAATTTCGGCTACATAAACAATGCGATAAATTTTGTGAAAAAATTAAAAATATAAAATATTTGAGATAAAAACATTTTCATTTTAGATTTGTGATTTGCGTACCAAAAAACACAAAATTTCAGTAATATCGGCCATGGGCCCGGTAAGTAAAAAATTACCGTACAGTGACGGCCATTAAATCTTGGGCAAAAGAATTGTCAAATTTTGACTTTCCTGCCAATTTTCGTAAATCGCTCTTTTTAACATTGTTTTACTTTTAATTAGTATAAATAAAGCAAAAGGTAAAAGAAAATATTTATCTTTTATAAAAAATAGCAAGTTAATAAATTATTTAACAATTTGATAAATTCAAACAAACTTAAATATCCTTCCAAACAAATTTAATATTTTATGGCGGACCCGTTTTTTCTAAGACAGAGTTTAGCCTTCCAGACATCGAATGGACCAAAGCCCGGGCGTAGTCCAAATTTTCTCAACTCATTCCACACCTCTAAAGTTTCATCTTTAAGTTTGTTTACATTTTGCGGCCTAAACTAATTTTTCCTATTTATTTTTTTAAATAATAAGCTTCAAAAATTTTTTATAACATTTAAATCCGGACTACGTGCGGGCCACAGTAAAACCCTGATACGCTGCTCTTTCATCCATTCGACTTGCCGGGCCCTATGAACGGGACACTTATCTTGCTGAAAGATAAAATTTCTATCCGGAAATCGATACAGTACAGAAGGAAGCATTATTTTCTGTAGTAGATCTATATATACCTCCGCCTTGAACCTTCCTTCTATAAAATAAGATACATCAAGTTCTTGTGCTAACCCCCACACATTTACATGTGCACCCCCAAACATTTACCGAAAATCGCCCACTACTTCTATCCTTTTGGGTATATTTTTTATCAAATCGTGTTCCTTGAGGCCTGTATACCTTAAGAATCCCATTGTAGCACGACTGAAACACTTTTTCATCGGTGAATTATTTTTTCAAAAAATCGGAGGTCCAAGTAAAATTGTAGAGCAAATCCAATAAGTTGAACTTTGTTTGCATTTGTTAAAAACGGTTTTAAGGCTGCCGAGTGGCAGCGCAATTCGGCCTTATTATTTGCCGTGCCGTTCTAACCGATGCTGGGAAATTGCTTTCCGTTTTTGCTGTAACTACAGATTTAAATGGATGGTTTCTCAAAACATTAACAATAATTATTGTATTGTTCTTGATTCGATGGTTTGGAGCAACCTCTTTTAGCTGTTCTCTCAAAAGAGTGTTTCCGGCCATTTTTTTTTAAATAAAATGAATAGTACTCTTTGGGATGTTAAGTTCTTTCGCCACATCCCTTTTTGGCCAACCTCTTTGCTCAACATAATGAATAATTAATACTTTTTGATCCAAAGTTAAGTTTGCCATTTAAAAAAATATTTTTAGACACTGACAACGGACACCTCTTTCTTTATTAGGTTTTTCAACGGGTATTTATATTCAGTAAAAGGTGGCATAAGACTATTTTACAAAAGGAAAAAGAATTGCGGCCATTAAGCCGTTACTGTACATAGAACTGCTTAAACTGAAAGCTTTTTTAGACCCTCTGCTGATTTTAGGTAACATAATACTTGTTGAAATATTTAAAGACACAAATATTTGATTTTCCCTTTAACATTAGCACACAGTTTAATTAAAAATTTAAAAAGAATTAAACAAAACCATTGAACAAGACTATTATAATATGTTAATGTTTTACAAACAAAAATTGTTAAGTCGCTCATATTAATTATAGATACCTGTACTTTTTGAAAATGTTTAAAACATTTAACTGGCTTCACCATTACGTCAACATCAAATCATTTTAAATGTAATGATGATAAAAAACATTATTTAAAATAAAGACTGCCACTGTGTGAAATGAAAATAAATTTAGTGCTTTAGGTATGGGTAGTTAATAATTTTATGTAATTATATTGTCCCAATACATAACATTGACTGATATTTTTACAAAACAGTTTTGATACTACTAAGTATGTAGTTTTTTAAACATAACTAATAAAAACATAAAACTAAAGTCGTTCCGCCCCTTCAAATGTTATTTAATTTATAAACACAAGTTGAGAATCTTAAGTAGTCGTACAGAATAATTACATAGTTACCAATACCATTACTCACAACAATATGAGTCATCAATTCTTAGAGCTAAGTGGGGTTCATTTTCACTGAAGAAATTTAAATTGCACATTGCCTTTTACAAGGAAAGTCAATTCAATGGAACAATGCCAAGAGATATCGATTTGCGGCTAATACAAAAAGTATAGTGTTGCTAGGAAATCACCTTTTTATTCTTCTGTGGGTTATTGCAGACGGCTAAAAGACAATGGTTTTAATCATACCAGCATTATGGACGTTATTACTACTAAACGCAGCATTTGCACTGCCTTTTGTTTAAAACCTAAGAGGTGCTATTTTTTTATTATAATAAATAGTCTTGATAACACAGCCCCACAAATTAAAAAAGAGTCGTAGGTCCAAAAGTCTTAATCATGGTATCTTTATATTTTTAGGGTCGCTGAATCCAAATCCAGGGTCAGTTTAACGCCATCGGATCGGGGTCAAGGACATTTCAAGGTCAAATCTGCAAAATTAATCGCAACCAAATTTGAAGGATGTATATTTATGTTTTTGGTTTCGCTGAATACGAATCAGGTGTTAAATCTGTAAAATTATAATTTTGCAAACTTGACCTTAAAATATCTTTTGCCCATGACTCGATGAGGTGGTCAGGTTGACCACAAAATTCAGCAACCTCAAAAACAGAAGTATACACTCTTTAAATTTGGTTAGGATTTATTTTGCAGATTTGACTCTGAAATGACCTTGGCCTTTACCTGATAAAGTCAAACTGACCCCGGATTCGGATTCAGCGACTCCAAAAACATGGAGAGACCACAGTCAACAATTTCGGACCTTTAGTTTGGATACGATTAATTTCACAACTTTGACCTTGAGATGCTCTTGACTAGGACCCAGTGGGGTCAAACTGACCACGTATTCGGATTCAGCGACCCTAAAAACATACAATCTTTCGACCCTAGAAGTTTTTTTATTTTGTTGGGCTGTGTAATTTATTATTTTGGTATCTCTGAACCCAATAAAGCAACAAAACTTTAAAAAAGCTGCGAATGTATTAGTACAGCTCTTGATTAATATTTAAGGTAAAAAATTAATGGGATAAGAGATTATAATTTAGTTCCTTGAATATATTAAAAAAAATTGTTTAGTTTGTCGCTGAGCAAAAAATTGTGGACATCTATTATCATTTTATTTTCCAGATCCGTAGACCAAGTTTAAATTCCAAATCATGCAAATATTGCATTTACACATTATCCAATACTGTGAAAATATATGCCTGTCCGAGAATCGAACACGGGTCGTCCACGTGATAGGCAGAATTTCTGACCACTAAGCTACCGAAGAGGCAATGAAGACTTAAGCGACATTTGGTTCATTTTTAGTTGATCAACTTAAGTGGATCAACAAAAATTAAATTAAAATAATTGTGAGAACATAAAGCCCCGTTCTCACGGATCAATTTTAGTTGATTAACTTTAGCGTATTGACGAGAAGCAGATGAAAATAACTTTGAGAATATAAATTTTATTAACAACACTTGAACGATTAAAATATAAACTTATGTTCTCACAGTTATTTTTATTCAATTTTGGTTAATCTATTAAAGTTGATCAACTGAAATCAAACCGTGAGAATGCGCCTTAAGTGTTATAAACAAACCTCGAATAATTAAAATCGAAACAAATTTTCTCACAGTTATTTTTTTTTTTTTTTGATTTTCGTTGATCTTCGTTGATCCACTGAAGTTGATCGACTAAAATCGAATTTTAAAATATTTTATTCAGCTCAATTCTATTAGAGACAAGCACATTATATGACATATTTTATGTCAAATTAAAACAACACTTACAAAATCTTAATAAACCAGTTTTCCCGTTGGTACACACTGTACAAAAATGTTGACACCTCCCACAGCGAATACTTAAAAAAGATACAAAAAACATTGCAAACTGAAGAAATATTAATAATTTTATTTTTTTTTTAAATTATACTCTCTGTATTTTTTTATTTAGAATAAACGGCTTATCTTGAATTAAAAAACATACGGTTAATTGGTATTTTTGGCCGTTTATAAAATATAAAAGTTTATAATTTAAAATAAAGAAAATGCTCGTTTTCTTACAAAACAAATAATTTAATTGCCTAAAGCTAAATATTAAGCCAAAAAGCTCCTATAAAAACAAAGGTTTAGTATTTTTTTGATTTACTATAAACTCAAAACATAAAATAAAAAATAACAAAACATTTAAAAAATATTATATTTTTATATCAGGATAATAAGAGGTTTTCAGAAAAAATATCCATGGAGTTAAAAAATGTAATATTATTACTTTTTCTTAAATTTGCCATCTTTGGTTCTTTCTTCCCTACATGTCGGAGGAAACAACATATTTTGTTTTTTTCCGATATAAAACGAAAAACTTTCATATATGAAGTTTTTTCTTCTTTTTAGTAATAGCTGTAGTTATCAAAATCCAAACTAAATCTTTGTACAAATATTTTGGAAAAATAATCGCTTTCAAATTGTTGTACATATGATCAGATACCACTTTTGCTTTTTTACTCTTTTCTGTTGTCTCAACATTATTTGTTCATAAGGAAAATGCTTGTTTCCCTTATTTAAAAATACTTATTTAATCTTTTTGTTAGCATGAGTTTATTAAGCAACTTTTTAAATAAATCATCCATCATATATGAAAAACTTTTCAGGAAAAAGAAAGGATGGTTGCATTTTAGCTAAACGACTTATCTTATCAAGTTTGATGCTATTTATAACAAAAGAACACCAAGCACATAAGAAGCAAATCAAAAATTACTGCACAAGGGCATCATTACGTTATATCTCTGCGTGCTCCTAGCCAGAGTTCATGTGTAAATAATGTTTTTTTTTTAAAATCATTGTGCAAAATAGTGTAATTTAAAATCTATTATTATTAAAATTTAAAATTGCTGAGATACTATTAGTTTTATATTTTCTTGCAGTTTTTAAAACTATCATCAGATAGCCCTTAACTACCCAATAGAATACTCTGAGATACATCAGATATTGCAACATTGCTTTCAAACTACCTCCGTTGTATCATTAAAGATATTGCGGAAAGCTTCGTTTATTTTGATCCAATCGACCATATAATTATTTATAAATTCACTACTGCCTACCGTCTTCCCTGAAGGATAAAACAAGATTGCAGGACGACCGAAGCCAATCTATCCTCACGCGGGCTCCCGCTGTCCGTATAATGAACAACTTGAAGGGCTCGCAGCAACCGTCGACAGGAGTTGTATTATAGTCCGGATATTTTCTTGTATAAACTTATATTTTAAGGTTTAAATAATATATTTAGGCAAAAAGAAGAAATACCTATTTTCATTGCTAGCCGTGGCGTTAAAAATCGGGGCGTGTATTGTATTACATTCATTTTTTTAGAATAAGTTATTTCAAATTATAAAAAGTTCATTGCCTTAACAAACCGAAAAAATTATGGCTACGAGCAAAAAAAAACAAGTATTTATTCAGGAGAAACTAACAAAATTTTTGGTTGAAGCGCCGAATGAACATTATTTGGCAATAAAAGTCAAATCAATTTTGCGAGTACCTGGAGCTTACCAAATCGATTAACTGTCCAAAATGGAGATTAGTGCAGAAGTGATGTTGTTTTAGTTAAGTACTTATTTAAAAGGATGTCGGAAACTCTGCTGGAAAATTGTTCAGGTGGAAGAAAATCCTTTGATTCACAACCTGAATATCCGTTTAAGTTCTATGTCACCCATTAGTTTTTAAACATTTTATTTTAATCTCTATGTACATCAGTACAGCTCATTTAATAAAATGTATCTTTTGTAATTTAAAAAATGTTGATTGCATAAGCTTTTAAAAAAGAATTCACTTATACCGTCTTAGGCGCAGAAGTTTAACTTTCGTAGTTACCAAGCAGGTAACTTAAGGGGTCAGCCTTTGGGGTTATTTTTAAATTTTTTTTTTCTATTTTTCAAAAATTTATGCATTTAACAACATTTTCTGAAAATTTTAGAATGATCCGAGCATTCTAAATGTACTTTTCTGCCTTTTATGCTTTAATATACGAGCGCGCGACCAAGCGGGCATAGCTTAAGAGTGCATTTATGCTACACCTTAGGGGTCGGGCGAAAGGACGCGGAGACGGTGGGCGGAGACTAAAAAACTCCCACTACCACAATTTTCGTATAGCCACATTAAAAATATTATATTTTATTTAAGTTCTTCCAAATTCGGTGTGTCGATGCGATGTTGTTTCCGATTGCAAGCCTGCAGGAGATAACGTTTTTCGGTAACTATTTTTTACTTAAATGACATAAATTATACACTATTTTAAAGGTAAGGAAATAATCTATGCCTCTGCTGTAACGGATTTTTGAAATATGAGTCGAGTTAAGAGAAAATAGTATCTAAACATAACCGATTTTAGGGTGAATTTCACTCAAGGAAATATAAAAAACTAAATCCAAATTTAAAAAACTATTACAGCAGAAGCCTAGATTTAAGTGTTAGCTTTCATATAATTTTTAAAAATTATTGATTACTTATATCGTTTTTGAGAAAAACATTATGCCCCGAACCCCAAATTGAATCCAATTTTCGCGGCGCGAATGGACTCTTAAGCAAACCGCGAATCATTCGATGCTTCTAAAGAAGGCAGAATGAAGCTTAGATAAGATAAATTAGATAAAAGTCAAATCCTTAAAGAAGCAAAAGGAATTTTGTATGGTGCAGGCATCGACGATTCGATATTGGTAAGATTTTTTTTTCAGCTTTTCGATAAAGAAAAAAAGATTTTAAACGCGTTTATCTCGAAACTATGTTTTTCGACCTTATCGTTGTCCGATTCTTAGTGACTACTAAACGAATTCTCATGAAATTTTAACTAGATAACCCTCAGATATATGAGTTTGATTCGACCTACAGTCATCTCAAAATTTATTTTTTACTAACTTTTTTTAAAGCAAAAACCGCAAAAAAAACAACACTTTTTTTTCTAAAATAGTCCGCCATTTTGTTTATTATATGTAAAATTTAATGATTGTAGCTCGAATCAAATCCGCTGTTATACCTTGTCTAACGCCACTATACAAGGTGTTAATTAATTGAGTACCGATAATACAGGGTGTGAATCCTCGGGTAATTTTAAGGAGAAAAGTTTTTATCAATATAATATGTACCATCGATATGCCCTCTTAAAGCCAATGAAATAAAAATAGTAAGTAGGCTGGGTAATGGAAAAGCGCCATAATTTAAGATTTTGAATTAATAGTTTGCGATGTCCTTTTCCACTTTAAATATTATGATGTTGACCACTTTCCCCACAAAGTAATTACCATGGTTACTTTGCATATTGATGACAGATTACACTCTGGGATACATTAAAACGCGTCGCAACTTCACCCTAGCGTATACGAGAATCTAACATACTCAGAGCTTTACACTGGACTCAAATGATGTCTAGGTATTTTAGGAGTAAAACTGTTATCAGTATGTAAAGTAACCATGGTAACAGAGCTGTCAAAACTCGAAGTACTTCAAGTAAAATTTTACTTGAAGTACTTTTTTGTACTTCAAGTATTTTACTTCAAGTACTTTTTATTAGGAGGTACTTGTACTTGTACTTGATTAGTTTTTAGGAAGATACTTGGATTTTTACTTGATTTGACCAAGTAAAGTACTTGAAGTATTTATTTAAGTACTTGAAGTATTAAGATGTACTTCAAGTAAAAAAAAGTACTTTAAGTAAAGAAAGTACTTCAAGTAAATAAAAAGTTCTTGAAGTAAAAAATCAACCAAGTACCAGAACTTACACGCCTTAGATAATCGTACAAACAAGTTAAAACAAGAAATACGCGCAACTGCTGCTGTTTCTATTGTATTGCATTACAGCGCTCATTTGAATTGGATCCAACAGCAAGACAAGTGTAACTATTACTGAGAATTAGACTTTTTGTTCTTCAAATTGGTCTTGTGTCAGCGTAAAAATTATAAGTACTCTGATCTGGTGAAAATAAAAAAGAAAGATACCTTATAGTAGAAGGTATCCCAAGAATAGCTTTTGGGTGCAAACCTGCTGTAGGCACCAATATGAAAACACTCGCTTTTGACAGATGTATCGGATGCCAACGGATGCCAACGGATGCCAACGGATGCCAACGGATGCCAACGGATGCCAACGGATGCCAACGGATGCCAACGGATGCCAACGGATGCCAACGGATGCCAACGCCAACCCGTTGGCAACCACAGAGAAAAAACCCATTTTGGGAAAAACCAATATTTCCTATAATAGTTTAAGGCCCAAGCGCTCACCCGAGTACGGCATTGTAGGCCTGTTGCCATAAATTTACATACGAAATTTTACATTATTTCGGACATCGGATGCATAAGATCCCGACTTAAAACGGGACACTTAGCAACCCTACTTGTTTTCCTAACTATAGTTTTTACCGACTGGCCTACTTTCCAATGACGTATGGTTCAGTCCTTAAAGCTTTTAGGAGTTGTTGAAAAACCCCGTTTTGAGAAATAAACCCTCTAACTTCCTTACAAAAAAAAACTCTAGTATAATTTGTTTAACTTGAAGTACTTTTAATTACTTCAAGTACTTTTATGTACTTCAAGTATTTTGGTTTACTTCAAGTGCTTTGGTGTACTTCAAGTACTCTGTTTTACTTCAAGTACTTTGCTTTACTTCAAGTACTTTGTTTTACTTCAAGTACTTTGGTTTACTTTAAGTACATGGATTTTCTTCAAGTAAAATACTTGGGTGGTATTTAAAGTACTTTTTCAATTTACTTGAAAATGCAAGTACATTTTAATGAATACTTGGTACTTGTACTTGAAGTAATTTTTAAAAAATCAAAAACTTGGTACTTGTACTTGAAGTACTATTTAAGAGTACTTTGACAGCTCTGCATGGTAATCACTTTGTGACTAAACTGGTCATTATAATATTTAAAGTAAAAAATGGATATTGCATAGGAAAAAATTGCATACTTTTGAAACTATTAGAGTGCGAGACAAATTTCAAAAACTATAATAATAATAATAATAATAATCGTCTTTTATTAGGTGATAAGGTTATAATAACATAGTTAGGTATATTACATCTATAAGATGAGATTTGTAAATTAACCCTATCACAGCCAACCATATTAGGGCGATATTTAGCCAATTAGTAATCGGCTACTCCACCATATAACCCCAACAGGCTGGAGTTCTCACAATATTAAAGAAAAAATGGCAAACACATTGAAAATATAACTAATAAATAAAAATAAGATTATATAAGTAAATTTAAAAAATGCTCAAATACACACACTTAAACACACACATTCAAGCAACTAAAGAACAATATGCGGATGCCTAAAACTACTGTGACTGAAAAAGAGATGCTCGGTATCTCCTTCTAAAAGCCTCAACACTAAGATTTAATATCATTTGGTAATTTATTATAGAGATTTGTAGCCTGATAAGTAAAGCCACTCCGAAACAAGGTCGTCAAATATCTCGGTACCGCCAACATACTTCCATTGCGTATAGTTCTATCATGGAAGGTGTTTTGCGCGCAGGTAGTCAGGGATGCCAGAGGTCATAATTTTATGCAAGAAAACGGCAAACTGCAACCGTCTTCTATTTGCCATATTTAGCCATTTCAAATCCCTGATACTTTCTGATACATGATCAAATTTGCGCAGGGAACACACAAGACGACAACATGAATTTTGAACCCGTTGAATCCTTCCGCCGATATGCAAAGTCAAAAACGGACCATAAACGAATGAACAGTAATTAAAAAATGAAAGTACCAGGGTTTCACAAGCATGACTTTAAGTTTTTGGACAGAATCTCCCGATTGGCATATATAATTCTTAAGTTACAGTAAGCCTTTCTGATGAGGAGTTAACATATTCATCAAATTTAAGACCACCATCTATTACGACCCCTAACGATTTCGCTGATTTTACCTCCGGCACAGTTTGTCCATCAATATTTATGTCTACCTTCTCGCTAAGGCGAGCAGCCTTGACCCCACCAAAGTAAAGAACCTGTGACTTTTTAGGGTTCAATAAAAGGTTGTGTTTCCTTGATAGATTATTTATAATATTTAGCTCTCTGTTCATGTTATACTCAGCAATATGATGTTCATAAGGGAGAAAACTATATTTTAACTGAATATCATCAGCATATGCTTGATAAGAACCAATCTCTATACGTTTCAAAATATCTGCTGAGTATACCAAAAACAGAAGCGGACCCAGTATCGAACCCTGCGGTACACCTGATACTACAGGCAACAAAGATGACATTTGCTCCTGCAGCACTACACTCTGTGACCTTTCGGAAAGGTAGGACTCGAAAAATTTTACCGCAATGGCATCAAACCCGTAGTGGGCAAGCTTGGCACAAAGCAGCTCATGGTTTAAAGTATCGAAAGCTTTCGAAAAATCCAACAAAACGAGGGACGCAACCATTCCCGCATCCAAATCGGCCACGATATTGTCCAAAACATTGGCAAGTGCCGTAGCAGTGCTGTGTTTTTCTGTGAAGCCAGATTGAAGATTGGGAATAACACTTTCCCTACAAAAAGCGTTAGTTTGGCTATAGACTATTTTTTCCAATATCTTGGACAATACCGACAGCAGACTTATTGGACGCAAATCCGTAAAACCCTCTGGTGAACTATTTTTGGGAACCGGTTGAATGCGCGAGACCTTCCACGCCTTAGGAAAATATCCATTTTCTAAGCAGACATTAATGATATGGGTGATGTATGGAAGAATAAAAGGGCAGCAATACTTTAGCATTGACAAGGATATTCCATCGAAACCAGATGCATTTGATTTTATTTCTTTTATAGCAGTATATATATCATCGATAGTAGCTAATCTCAAAGAAAATTTGGAAGAATTATAAAATTTTGTTCGTTTGTAATAAGCCACCATCTCACTACAGTCACCATTCATAAAAACGGAATTAAAATATTCATTTATTTTGTTTGCATCCATAAGTGCTCTCGGTATTGTAACATTCTTGCTACCTCCTATATTAAGTTCTCTCAAAGCTTGCCAAGTTTTTCTGCTGTTACCCTCACCAACCACCCGATGGAACAACCGGAGAAGAAGTAATACCACTGGACTTGTACACTGGGGAAAAAATAAAGTTTGACTGGTGTCACTTATTTGCCATACGTGAAATAGAAAACCGTCTATGAAACATACTTTTTTAGTTCACCCTGTACAATTAAACTACGTTCTAATAAAATGCTTCCCATGAATAATTTAAAAATTGTAATTAAGAATGGTTTGTTAGTTTCCAAATTATTTAACTTTAAAATTACTGTTAAAAAAACGATATCCCTTAATTTTGCGTTGCAGTGTATTTACATGTTTATTACCTTTTTAATCGGTGATACTATAGAAAATATAAAATATATAAAATAAATAATTATTATTTTACTCTCTCGCCCAGTCTATAACAAACATATCAGGAGGCTCGCAGCCACTAGGCAGCAGGACTTGCTCCAGGATCTCCTGAGAGTAATCACCGCGGATTAGTTACCTTAACTACTGAGGCCCGTCGGTTCTGCTCTTCGAACGTCGTAGATATAATAAAAAGAAAACAGATAATTATAGCACCGGAGATAATGGAACAACCGGAGAAGAAGTAAAATCCGGTAAGAAGGAGGAGGTGGCCCACGGCTTTAGATGTTTTTGTAATGGTAGCTCGGTGAAGTTCTTTTTCTCAAGTTTTTTTATTATCGTAAATTGTTTTTATTTACTTATATTTTAAAATATTATCATTAACTTTTATATAAAGGTTTTTTTTTTAATCTGTAACATTAAATGTTTTGGAGCTAAAAGTGTCATATTTATTATATTTTTTTAAAAGTTATTTAAACAATGAATTGGTTAATACAATCTAATAAAGTTAATAAAGTTTTCAATTTTAATTTCGAATTAATTAGTTGTGGAACTCCAAAGAACGCATATAAAATTTTGTTTTAATATTAAAAAAATGTAGGTATTTTAGCAAGAACATAATGTTTAAATAATTTACGTGTTTGTTAATTACCTTATGCAATTTTGCACATTTAAAGGGGTTAATCTACTCGCCGCGCTCTAAAAAACGGTATTTTCAATATTTTTTTGTCAAGCTTCTATCAAAGTTATTAATAAAAAAGATGTTAGGCTTACTCTTAAGCTGATAGAATTTTTTTTTTATAATTTTGAACATTTTGTATACATAATAATTATAGGTAATGGTAACGCTTCAAAAAGTAAACATGTAAGTTACGTGGTCTATATCTTTGGAACGAATAATTTGAAATTAAACCAGTGGCGTTAGATTAGATATAAAAGTGGGTTCGATTCGACCTACAATCATTAAATTACGTAACATAAACAAAATGGAGGACTTTAAAAAAATATTAAAAAAGTGTTTTTTTTTTGGTGGTTTTTGCTTAAAAAAATAGGTAAAAATTAAAATTTTAAGGTTATTGTAGGTCGAATCAACTCATACATCTGATGGTTATCTAGTTAAAATTTCATGAGAATCGGTTCAGTAGTCTTTAAGAATCGGACAACGTTAGGTCGTAAAACATAGTTTCGAGATAAACGCGTTTATAGTTATTTACCTAACAAGTGCCGAAAGTGATACTTTCCGCGCACGACGGTAGTTATACGAACGACGCGAAGCGGAGTTCGGGTAAACCGTCAAGGGTGGAAAAGACACTTTCCCTACGTGTTAGGTACAACATTTTTTCTACGAGTGTGTGGAAAAAGTCAAACTAAACAACCATAAGATAATATTTATTTTTACCATTACTACTTATTATTATTAACAACATTAATCGTAAAAGAACAGTTGGTAGCATTTTGCAAATGACGCGCAGAGTCAAGCTGTTGTGGGTAAGTTGCGGAGTTGGAGATTGCCGTTGAGGTGCAATTGAACCGTTCGTCGTTACAGGTAACAGAGACACATTGTTGCTTGCTAGAAGTCGGTACAATGGGCCTTGAGTGCGTTTTGCTGTGTTCAAAGGTAGATGAATTTTGGGATAATATTTTGTTTGATAAGTCCTTCTTGAAACTTGTAGAGCTTTCTAGGTAACCTTCTGCAACAGATGATGACTTCCAACCTCCAAGTCTTTTAATATTCGTTATACCTTCACCAGAATTAACTAACATTGTAGCTGAGGAACGGCGAAAGCTATGTCCCTTGTAAAGTTCTGGGTTTGGAAGACGTAAATAGCCAGTTATTTCAGAGGACATCTTGCCAAAAGTATTTATTCATATGCACTGGACAGTACAAGCCAATTTTTTGTAATTAACAAAAAATCTTTTGTGTGGTGTTTCCGGCTTTCGTAAACTGGAATACTTTCTATACAAAGCTAGATATTTTCCATTTTCAATTTCCTCGGAAATGACAAAACTTCGGCTAGAATGGTTTTTGGAGTCTGGAATATTTACAATTAACAGATTCCCCTTATCGTCAATATAATCAATGCTAATTTTCATCAATTCTTCTCGACGACACGCACCAGCCAGTCCAAAAATTGTAGCTACCTTCATCAATAGATAGACATCATTTGGAGCATCATTAATAAATTTTGCTTTTTCATCTTTCGAGAAAATTTCGGCCTTCTTGGGTCTAAATCCCACATTTTGCTTCTTCACAAATGATGTAACTTTGAAATATTTGTTTAAATCCATGTTCTTTTTGATCTTAATGACACTTTTTAACATGGAATACCTTGACCATAAGGTATTGGGTTTACATGTTTTAGCAAGTTCCGCGAAATATGCCATAAAAACTTCCTCTTTCGTACTTTTGATTTTTTTCTCGGTACACCAGCTTGTAAATATTCTTTCTCGTACCTGTGCCTGGACTTGGACGGCAACAAATCTAAATTTGCTATTTCGGCTGCTTTGAGAATGGATTCAGGTAATTCCTCGTCAGAAGGCTCCATGGGAAACGTTTTTAATTCAAAATCGACACTACTGATCAGAATGTACTAAAGACACTTTTAATTATCGATGACTTTTAATGACTTTGATCTATTATAATATGGACACCAGCACCGGTCAAAACTAAAAATCTGACAAGCACGTTTAATATATACCAGGATGTTTGAAACAATGTTTTTAAAACAATATTAATTTTTAGTGAATATTTCGTTGATTTTACACCTAATTTGTACAAATAAAAGAATATATGCCAATAATAGAATTATACTAAGTCAAACTTCAGAATTAAAAACATTTTAAGTACCTGTTTAAGTGGTAATTTTGCAAGGGTTTACTTTTCCGCACTAATGCGGAAAAGTGATTATTTTCCGCACTAGTGCGGAAAAGTGACACGTTCTAAACTAAATTGCGTGCGGAAAAGTACTGCTTTCCACACGCTAGTAGAAAAAAGTATTTTTCTTATTGAAAAACTAAATAAAAAAATCTTAACAATATCTAATCGTCGATGCCTGCACCATACAAAATTCCTTCTGCTTCTTTCGGGATTTGAATTTCATCTATTTATCTTCTGTAAGCTTCATTCTGCCTTCTTTAGAAGCATCAAACGATTGGCGGTTTGCTAAAGCTATGCCCGCTTTTTCACGTGTGTCACGCGCTTGGATATTAAAACGTAAGAGGCAGAAAAGTAGATTTAGAATGCTCGGATCATTCTAAAATTTTCAGAGACTGTTGTTAAATACATAAACTTTCGAAAAATAGAAAAAAGAAAAAAATAAAAATAAAATGGCCGAGTGGACCAAACGCTTAAAGTAAACTAACGATTTTTGCACCTTCAGAAAGTACAGTACGTTGGGTTAAACGTTGGATAAAAAAAAATTAAATACTCTATAAAACAAGATATACCCAAATCAGTGGCTGTTTAGAGCGCATGCGCAGAATAGGTAATTAGTGAATGAGAATACTTTGTTTAACAAACGGACAAAGCTTACCAACTAAATCCGGGATTAAGGCTTTTTTTTCAAAATTAGGAAACTGCCTGATAATTGGTTATTATACGATTAATTTTAATTGCCTTTTTCTTTAATTAAGTCCATTTGGTAAACCAGTTGAGAGAACATCTTAAAATCTAGAAAAAGTAGCTGCAAGGTGCTAAATGGGAATATTTCTATGATGCGATATCATATCAGCAAAATTAGTCTTTATTTTTATTATCAATCAGGCCATTATATTCCTTGTGTAACAGTAAAGGTCAAAAATAGTGCTTCCACTCCCACTTCATTCGGGCGTATAGATCTATTTCTAAGTTCCAATATTAAAACAGTGTTCTATAGTTTTGTGACGGATTCATGTTTTGATAAGTTTTCTTTGAGAGTACTCGCCTGAAAATTTTTCAGAAAATGTGAGCACTTCGGTCCAAGTCCTGGGGTATAGCCCTATTAACCACTATAAACTTACAGATCGCCTGCAACAAAAAAGAAGAACCCCCCAAAAAAGTCGGCCACCGTTGTCAAGATTAAATCAAAAGAAAAAATTAAACTAAATTTTAGGAAGTTTTTAAAGCAAGATTTCTTAAAATCTGTTTAATTTTTTCTTTTGATTTAATCTTGACAACGGTGGTCGACTTGCCACCGAAACGTAGATTGATATTTTTGATTATGGGTTTTTTTGGGGGATTTTCTTCTTTTTTGTTGCAGGCTCAGCTCGCTATACCCCGGAACCTGGACCGAAGTGGTCCCATTTTTTATAAAATATCCAGGCGAGCACTCCCAAAGAAAACACATCATTTTCAATATTACATTTTGGATAAAAGCGAAGCAAGGTTACTTTTACTTACGTGGTCTACAATAACCGGAGCTTATCCGAAATATTAAACCACTTTGGATTTTCGTATCATTTAATATGTGTTATTTTTATTTGTTTTTTATTATTATCAGGGCTTTAAGCTATTTTCTGGTAATATTTTTAATCCCACCAAAGCACTTATGTAAAATAAGGGCCAATTCCTATTCTAAAAGCTCGGTCTCTGGAAGTACTGAGATCTAAAATAAGAACAAGTTCTATTCCCAATTTCATTTTAAATAAATTATACACTTAACACACCCTTCTTCTCTTTAGGATACATAACAAAGATAACCTACCTATTAGGTGTCTTAAATTAGAAGTTTAATTCTTTGCTTAATTTTCTCCCTTTCTTCGGCCATAACTTTGTTGTTTCACACTTTTTTTGCCTGGCCAGTTTTGTACTGATCTGTCTATATTAATGTTCTTTTTTCATTAGTACTTCCATAACTTTAAAGTTTTTACTCCCTGGACAAGTAAATAGGTGAGTGTCTGATTCAGTCAGTCAGTAGTAGAATGGGCGATTTTTTAAATCAAATATCTCAAAAACCACTTTACATATTTCTTTTTTATTTGACCTGTTGGCATTCATATTTTCTAATTGGTGGCTCAAAGTTTAAACGCAAATACATCCAACATATTGCTCTTTTTTACTTAAAAAATATTAAACTATACCATAAAATGGGTTATGAACTCAAAAAGTCTTTTTTTAGCTACCTTAACTTAGCAAAGGGGCAGTATACAAGGTAAAGTATACTATTTTTCTTTTTTTTTGCCTTTTGACAATTATATTTTTTAATTGGTGGCTCAAAATGTAAACGCAAATACATCTCACATATTTGTTGCTCTTTTTTGCTTAAAAAATGTTAAACTAAATGGGTGATGAACTAATGTATTTTTCTATCTACCTTAATTAAGCAAAGGGGCAATATTTTACCATGATGATAAAAGTTACTGCTATATCGTTCCGACTTTTTATTTGCCCATAAAAAGTTTAAGTTTTGCTAATCAAAAGTATATTTTTATAAAGTAAGTTATCCTAATGCTTTTAAAAGAACTTGGATTAGAATTACCATAATTTTTTTTTACAAATTATTTTTTAAATGAAATTAATACTTTCTACAATAAAGAATTTGGTAAATACATCAATAACACTCACATATAAAATATACAATAAAAAAAAATAAAAATAAGGTAGACAGTCCTAAAAATCAAATATGTTAAACTGTTGATCTTTAGATTACACATATCTACAAAAAAAGTGCTGTGTGCTGGGTGCGTACTAGGATCTTTTGGCGTTTTTTTTTTGCTTAACATGCATCTAAAGTCCAAATTAAGGGTCAAACAGCAAAAAGTCGAGAAAACCCAAAAAAACCGACACGGCACATTAACCGGCAGGAATCTGCTGCAACGGAATGTTTGGACTACGACTATATAAACTATACGAGATAAAAAAAATCATAAAATAAAAAAGAGAGCTTTTTAAATTGTCTATAAAAAAATTATATAAATATTTTTGATAAGATAAATAATAAAGGATATATCAATAAAAATGTAATTTTGACAAAACATTCCAAATGGAAAAAAAAAGTTATTATTGTGATTTTTAGTTCTTTTTAATAATAAATTATTTATTTTATTTAATTAAATCTCAAATCACTTAGAATTTGTAAAAAAAAAAAAATTCAAAAATGAAAAAATGTATTTTTCAATTTTTTTTCCGAGGTATACCTTAAAAAAATCTCGAAAATTCGGTTTTTTTGTTATATCTCGCAAAATATTGCATTTAGACAAAAAGGTTATATAGCTTAAATTAAAGACCTTTAAAAAATACATTGTTTATGTTCTACAAAGTTTCGTGTATCTATTATAGTTTTTAGAATATTGACGTTTTAAACTAAAAAAAAAATAAATTTTTTTAAATATTTGCTGTTTGACCCCCAATTTTGATTTTATATTCGTGTTCAGCGGAAAAAAATACTCCAGAAAATCCAAGTCCGACATCCAGCACACACCACTTTTTTTGTGGGCCTGTGTTATTTTAGAATAAAAGTTAATGTTGGATGTAGATCCACAGGAATCTAATCGTTGCGTTGTATTGAAGCTCTACTTATAATATAAAAAAATATATAATTATTATAAAAAGCCTCATACAAAATCATTTAATATATCTTAATTTTTATGATTTTTTTAAGATTTTATAGCTATATTTACTTATTCGTACGTATATCTGCCTGTCATAAGTATCCATCCCTTATATGCAAAGAGAACATGTTGCATCATCATTGATTCTAAAATGATGTGGGAAACTCAACTAAATTAAAAGCAGTTAATGAACTAATATATACGTAAAAATGCAATACTTAGCATAAAACGAAATCAAAATTTCAATTTTAGTTTAAAGCCACCGTTACGTTCGGCTGTGAGTTATCATCAGAACAATACGGAAATGAGCACGTGTGTCATAAAAGTTACTAACAGAATGAGTTTCCTTAGCACACGTGCACGAGCTTTTGTATAATTTTCCTTTGTTAAATTTTATTATTGTTATAACACAAACCGTAATCCTTTTCTAACCAAATTTTAAATTACTTATATTACATGAAAAGAAAATAAATGCAGCTGGATGTCTTTAATTAAAAATACTATAGTATATTTATTTTGCAATATTATCATTAATTACTCACAATGGAAAGGTTATTAGTTGTCTCTTCACAATGTAAAAGTTTTACAACAAAGAACCCCGCATAAAACATATGGAAATTGAACACTGGTTAATTTTCATAAAACCTCGTTTTTTAATAGCTCTTCATATGCTAATTAAAAGTCTTAATGGACAAGAAGCTCGAACCCCCCCCAACCCCTTCAAAACTGCTCCTAAATGGGGGATCTGCATTTTACAGATTTTTGGTGGATTGCCTTACAGAAATATTTTACAACTATTGTCAAACCTACAGCCCTTACACTAGGCTTAGTCCTACCATTTCAAAAGTAGCAGAACCCACCCATCCCATCCCTCATAGCTCGTCTTGTGACTTTACCCCGTTTACCGATTTTAAAAGTATTTGATCGTAAATTCCACCGACTACATGGTCACACTTAATACCGTTCGACCCCGACGAATGAACCTACTAACCACGGGGATGAGGGGGACTACCTCAGCCCGGACCAAAGCCTGCCATATGTTCCTGCTAACGGGTTTCCAATCAGGGTGATCGTGAAATATTGCATTTCACAGCCCCCTGAGCGATTACTACTTAATATTTTTTGAAATGTATAGATCGCCTTCAATGAAGAAAATAATCAACTACATGCAAAGCAGAAGTGAAATCTTTAAGAACTTGTGTGTCATTAACAACATGTACAGGGTGGGCCAAATTGGGCACTTTTAAAGGGAAACTCCCATTTTTAAAGGAGATAGATGAAAATTAATGTCGGTGTCTGGAGCTCAATTTTCGTCAATAACATAATGGTAAAAACCGCACATCGATATTTGTTACCATTTCTGAGTTACAGGGTGTTTTTCAAAAAAGTGCATTTTTTAAAAATCGCTGTAACTTTTTTGCTATGGAAAATTTTGGGTTTCTGTAAAAACATTTTCAAAGCAACTTTTTACGTAGAATTTCATGGTATAAATATATTTTTTTACAATCAATAGTTTAATAGTTATTAGCAGAAAAATCGATGTTTTATATGGGACACCCTGTATATTTTTGAATAATTGAAAATAATTTTAAATTACCTTTCCAAAAATATAGCACACTTAATATTTTATAAAATGAAACTTATATTTACAATGAATGATGTCGAATTTTATAACAATGAAAACTATATTTAGAATAAGGTTAACAAATAAAATATAAAAAAGAGAGATTTAGCTACAGGAGATGTTCGAATTGTCGACCGGTCTCTCTTATGCACAAACGGCACCGTTTCCGGACATTTCTTGCAGAATTCATCAATTCAAGAGAGGTGAGAGATGCAAACTCTTGCACAACCGCTACTTCTAATTCTCGTCTAGAACGTATAGGTAATTTAAAAATAAGGTCCTTCAGTCTTCCCCAAAGATAAAAATCTATGGGCGTTAAGTCCGGTGACCTCGCTGGCCAACGGATGGGAGCTTGGTTAGCTATCCAAGTATTGACAAAGTTATCTGCTAAAAAATTACTAATAATTTCAGCGTTGTGAGGCGGTGCCCCGTCTTGCTGGAAAAATAGGTTTTCGAGTTCCATTAGAGGTAGATCATCAATGAAAGGTTCTATTTGTTGCCTTAAAATTTGCAAATATCGTTGAGAGGTGAGGATACCATCATAAATTAACTGGCCAATAATCCTACTTCTAAAAATACCTGCCCAGACACTAAACCCAAATCTTCCTTGGTTTCTTAGCTCGACTACTGAATGAGGGTTTTGTTGCGCCCAAGTATACGAGTTATAGCGGTTAAAAATACCGACACTGCTTATATACGCTTCGTCAGTCCAAATACAATTCAGTGGGAAATCGCGCACACGGTTACATTATTCCAGAAACCACCGACAAAAATCTATGCGGCGTTCAAAATCTCCAGGTCTAAGATGATGCACTTTTCTGGTCCTGTATGGTTTATATTTGTATTTCTTTAAAGTTCGTCTAACATTAGTTCTTGCCAGTCCTGTTAACGTTTTCAATTTTCGTGTTGAAATTTTAGGATTATTTTGAACGGCTCCTAAAACTACTATCTCTTCTAACTCCTTATCCCTATTTGTTATATACTGTTTTGACCTTTTTTTCTCAAACTGGCCACTATTAATAAGGTTGTGTGGCAATCTTCCAAAAATATCTTTAAAAGGTTGTCTTCTTTCTGGATATTGGTTGTGGTATAAATTACTTGCTGCTTCTGGATTCTCCCCGGCTTGTATAAAACAAACTATCATATCCCATTTTTTATAATTTTCAAATTTCATTTTAAATTTATTTAAAAGATTTGACTAAATTACGGCGTGTTTACAGCCAAAATCGGAATTTGACAATTACCAATAAGCATTTGTTTTCTTTATCATGGCCGCGCCCCGCGGCGTCCTAAGCCTACTTGTTTAAAGTGGACGAACTATTAAAAACTCTTTATTTCGAAGAGAACTCGAGCAAAATATTAAGTGTGCTATCTTTTTGGAAAGGTAATTTAAAGTTATTTTCAATTATTTAAAAATATACAGGGTGTCCCATATAAAACATCGATTTTTCTGTTAATAACTATTAAACTATTGATTGTAAAAAAATATATTTACACCATTAAATTCTACGTAAAAAGTTGCTTTGGAAATGTTTTTACAAAAACTCAAAATTTTCCATAGCAAACAAATTACAGCGATTTTTAAAAAATGCACTTTTTTGAAAAACACCCTGTAACTCGGAAATGGTAACAGATATCGATGTGCGGTTTTTACCATTATGTTATTGACAAAAATTGAGCTTCAGGCACCGACATTAGTTTTCATCTATCTCCTTTAAAAATGGGAGTTTCCCTTTAAAAGTGCCCAATTTGGCCCACCCTGTACATTATCCTCCTGCAAACCTTTGGCAAAGAACGTCAAACGTCTAAAACGAGAACTACAAATAACAGGTTTATCACGAGCTGGAGAGGTGGTGGCGCTGGGGGGGTCTCAAAGAATATTGAGTAGTAACTGTTCAAGGGGCTGTAGAATGCAATTCACGATCGCCCTGATTAAGAATCCGTAAGAGAAACATATAGGTACGGACTGGTGTTGTTAGGAGTGAAAGGTTTATTCTTCGGAGTAGAACGGTATTAACTGTGATCATTAAGTCAGCATGCTTTCAGATTACCTATTCTAAAAGGGAAAAGTTACATGACGTTCGGCTACTGTGAAAATGGTAGAACTAAGCCTAGTTACTGTTCAGTGCTGCAGGTTTGACAACAGTAAAATATTACCGTAGGGCAATTTACTAACAATCTGTCAAATGCAGCCCCCGACATTTAGGGGAAGTTTTGGGATAGTTGAGGGTTAAAGGAATCTTTCGACTTTGGACTCCTTAAGACTTTTGATCAGCATAACAAGAGCTATCAAAATAAGAAGGTTTATGAAAACTGGCCGGTGTTCAAATTGTATGATTTGTGCGGGGTTCTTTGTAACCTAAAAAATATCGGTAAATGTTGAGGCGTTAACATTAAGGTTTATTTTGAAGCAGAATAGTCTCACCAATCCAAAATGTATTAATTACAGGGTGCCTTATTTTAAAATTGAAAGTTGAAGCCGTTCTTGGTGAAACCGGAAGTCATTTTTCTATCTTAAAAAAAGTGCAAAAAAAAGAGCAAGCCATGCTTCTGGGCCATCCGGTATATTTAATAAAAGGTAGTTACTACTAAATCTTGCCAAGACTCTGCTGTAATCTATTTTGCTTTTCTGTATTATTCATAAGAATTTGGTCGCCCAGATCTCGTACTATTAATAAACAATATGTACTTACAGCATTACGAAGTAATTCGTCCTTTTTAGTTTTGGTTAGTTGTGGTTAGTTGTATCCTCGTGTCCTAAGAAAGTTTAGTGGCTTAACGTACTCTTTTTTCAAAGAAACAAAAAATAAACGAAATAGGCAAAAATTCTTTGTTTCGACAATAATACTTGGCTATTTTGCCACAAGCGTAATGCACTTTTTTTCTCTTTCCACGGTTTTTTTTTGCTACGATCAAGTCTTACAAAATTGAGTTTTAATGTCGAAAGTGCGTTTTTTTAAATTTTATTTTACGTTTTGTTTATTTGCCTAATGATCCGGAGCTTTCTGAAAGGCAGCATATTTCAGTTCTTGTTATATACTTTTTTCTAAAGGGTTAACAGCAAAACCATACCTAACATGATCTAACATCTTTACTTTGCATACAGTAAGGTTTATTGTACGTTCAACGTTCAGTTATAGTTATTTAACATAAAAGTACCGTCAAAATTAAATAGACAATAAATTAGATTGGTAAATATCATAAACAATTTTTCCTATAATTACAATTTTCCCCTAGAATGTACTACACGAAAACGCTAATCTTTTAAGTTAAATATACAAAAATTGGTTTTACAGGTATAGAACTTTAATTTATTAATAAAAGGCCCACCCCTTTTCTAACCATATTCAACTCCTTGATTGTGCCTGTCGTGCCAAAAGCCAGTTCTTCACAGACAACATAGATATTCGATAAAGTATAAATTCACGACGCTTTGACGTTGACAAATTCATAAACATAAATTTACGGCGCCTATCTTCTGTAATCTACGTAACAAATAAGTTTTTGTGTGAAGGTAGTCGGAAGATATGTGTTAATTTCATACCCTTTTATTACTAATAGAAAAAGAGGTGTTCTTAATTGTCCTAATGTCTTAGTAAGGCTTGTTTAAAGATTTTTAAAAAATTCCTTTACGGTTTACCCTAGGGTAAAATAATAAATGTTTATGTTTGTCTAAAATGATGAAATTATTGTATTAAGGTGGCCGTTTCGCCATGTTAAATCTCCATAAGAACATTACTGTCTTTTAGACCACGGTACTCTAAAACTTGGCAAAATAAATAAAGGATCACCTTATATTTACATAAATAACACATGTATCTTTCTCGTAAAGACATATAATCAAAAAAAAACTAAGTTTTAATGCTTTAAAATCAATGTTGAAAACCACTTAAGAATTGAGTTGGATTTTTCGGTAGTTAAAATTAAATATTTTCGGTATAAAACATTTATTTCGCATTATAACTCTTTACTGTGATTTATAGACGTTTAGTAGTAACCAAGTAACAAAAATAATATGTTTTATTATTTCATATCCGTGGCTCTTTTTATTGTAAATTTTAATTGTTTATCCCATATTCGATGTATTTAGAACGGAGCGGATTAAAGGATAGCTTAATTCAAATAACGTACACTTCAAAGAAGGACAGAAGACTTCGTGTTACTAGGTGAGAGTACAGTGACTATTACAGTGGCTTTATAAATTACAGTGATGACAATCAATGTCTTATTTTTTATTGGTTGATCGGATCACGTGGTTTTTTCCGCCATGATGAGGCAAAATTTGACAGCTAGCTGTTTAATTTACGTTGTGCTGTTATCTTTTATGGTTGTTTGTTGTGTTTTCATGTGAATATTGTGGTTTTGTTGAATTCCGGTGATATTTAAGTGACTATTTTTGAATAATCGTATTTGTTTGTGTAGTGGCCAAAATTTGGGATCAGTAAAAACATTCGTTTGAAAAGTAAGTATTTTGTTTGTTTGTTTATTCCGAATAGCAAAAAATCATGAAAAAATGCCGATTTTTTAAATAAAACTCTTCTTATTCTATATTTTTGGGTCGTAGAACATGAATTTAAAGTTATTTTTTGAGAATATTTAGAAATTTTTCCAAAAAAATATTTATTTTCTACATATTGGATTTTTCCAAGTATTGCTTTAAATTTCATTTTTTCACTTAAATACATTTACTCAATACTTAAGGGAACACAGTTTACCCAAAAATACATATTTAAAGAGTTTAAAAACATGTTAAATAACCCAAAAGGGAATATTTAAAAATCCTAACCTCAATAATCTGTCAGTGAAATCATCATATTTAGGAATAAAGAAATTTTTTATTAAAAAATTATGGGTTGTTTTTTTAAATCGTGGTTTTGATTTTATTCATTTAGTTTTTATGGCACTTATGGCCAGTTGCACCAAGTAACCTCTAAGCTTCCTTTAACTTGAGGGACTCACAGTCTTTACGGAACTTAAGAAAAGCTTAAAATACTTGGTGAAACTGGCAATTTATTCTTTCAAGTACCTACTTACAAAAATACAAATAAATAAATTAAACTATCATTTTGTGTGATTATTATATTCTTGTGTGTGTATTCAAGGTTTTATAACTTAAGCAGAAAGTTACTTATATCAGTTTGCCCACAGTCTATAGTTATAATTTTTTTGCAGTTTTAAAGAAACAATGCCTGGTTGTGCTGCAGTCAACTGCACCAATTCTGCAAAGAAAGGTTTTATAATGAAACGTTTCCCGCGAGATCCTGTGAGAAGAAAGGAGTGGTTAACTAAAATGAGAAGAGCTAATTGGATTCCTACTGATTTCTCGTGTTTATGTGAGGTAAGTGTTTGTAAAGAAAAGTCAGTATAAGGGTAGGGCTCGAGAAAGAAAGAGAAAATTAAAATTTATCTTGGGTAGATAAATGACTCCCATAAGTTGGTCTAGACTGTTAGGCTTAAGGATTTTTTTTTGTTTAAACACCAATGGATTTTTCATTATACATACTAACTTAATATTTTAATTTTAGGTCCATTTTACCTTTGATATGTGGGAGAAAACTAGAGAAGATGGCACCCGTAAACTGAAGGCAAATGCAGTTCCAACAGTTTTTTCTTTTTCACAACCGAAACAGCTATGCAACCCTTCATTGGAGAGAAAATTGTTAACTCCAAAGAAACTTGAGCCCGAGGTTAAGCCCATAACTGGTATGTAAACTTTTAACTTGTTTCATTTTTATTTCAGTCATTCACTGAGAGAAGTATTAACTGTAATAGTGATTTTTTAAAATCTCTACACAATAGAACTCACTGTGTGACTATGTCTATACAGGTGTCCCAGAATATGTGGGCATTTCTCGAATCAATAGAAAACCTAAAAATATTTTGACAAGTTCCCATAAACTTTTCCTATGAGCCTCCCTACGGAGATACAGGTACATAACGGATGACCTGAAAATCGTTTTGTTTAAATAACTTTTAAATACTAGGCGTAATTTAATATTTTTTAATATGATGGTTACTAGATAGTTTTCTTAATATGAACCCATTAAATCATATTTCGCTTGTTTAGTTTGCCAGGACGGACTAGCTCTGACACAATAATAGCAACTTTTTTAACACCCTGTATGATAAAGGCTTAACAATATTATTTTTGGATAGCTTTAACCTTAAACTAAAAAAAGTACTCTTGATTGACATCGATAAATCAATGTTTACGAGAAATAAATGTCTGGTTGGTAATTTTTTTTACGTTATACAGGGTGTTTTAATGTACGTTAATATTAGGAAATCAATTTTGGGTCCATTTTAAAAGAAAACTTTATATGACGTATGTCCTAAACGTCTTAACTTTTGAGATAAGGGTGGTAAAATTTTTAAAAATAAATCATTTATTATTAAATCTGTAATACCACTTTAGATATTTTAATGATATTTGGCATACATGTACTATGTATCAAGAAGCATTTTTAAATGTGCCACATTTTTTTATTTGCCAAAATAGGCAGGTCAAATTCTGTACCAACGCCACTGGTGGAAATAAAAAAATGTGGTACATTAAAAAGGCTTCTTAATACATAGTACTATTATGCCAAATTTCATTAAACCATCTAAAGTGGTATTACAGGTTTTAATAATAAATGATTTATTTTTGAAAATTTTACCCTGTATCTCAAAAGTTAAGACGTTTGATAACGTTCATATGAAGTTTTCTTCTTAAAATGGACCCAAAAAATTGATATCCCTAATACTAACGTACAATTAGAAAAACCCTTATAACTTAAAAAATTACCAATCATGATATTTTATTTTCGTAAACAGTTGATTTTATCGATGTCAATCAAGAGTATTTTTAGTTTAAGGTTAAAGCTATCTAAAAATAATATTGTGGAGCCTTTATCATACAGGGTGTTAAAAAAATTGCCATTATTGTGTCAAAAGCTAGTCCGTCCCTGGCAAACTAAATAAGCCAAATATGATTAAATGGGTTCATTTTAAGAAGACCTATCTAGTAATCATTATATTAATTAAATATTAAATTACGCCTAGTATTTTAAAACTTATTTAAACAAAAACAATTTTCAGGGCGTCCGTTATGTACCTGTGTCTCCGTAGGGAGACTCATAGGAAAAAAGTTTATGGGAACTGTCATAATATTTTTCGGTTTTCTATTGATTCCGGAGATTGCCCACATATTCTGGGACACCCTTATGTAGAGCCAATAAATAGGAAATGAAGATTGATCTTGCCAAATCTCCACTTTTTATAAAACATAAACAGAGAGTGACCCTTAAAACCAAATAATGTTGTGATAAAATAAAACTACATATGTCAGTTTAACTGATCAAATTAGTATTTATATAGAAGTGGATTTTTAATGAACTTCAAGAATAAAAATATAACTAAATCTTTTTTTATCATGTTTATTTTACATCCCAAAAAAGTGGAGCCCTACTTTTATATAACCATCAAATTGTGTATATCCTGTTTTTTTTTTATAAAATTAGTTATATTTAACAGTAAAATATAATACAGTAAGCGGCGGCGGTAGAACAAATTCATTTAAAATTCAAATGTTTGTTATTTGGAAAAACTCTCAGACACATGGATTTTTTTTTTAAAGGCAAATTCGTGTATTAAAAATAGTTACGATCATCAAATTATTTTTTTTAATTGAAACCTCTATTTTTTATTTTATTTTTGAATTCTGCATCAAATTCCAGGTATGTAACAAAAATTTCAATGCATTAAAAGATAGGTGTTTTCATTTGAAAAAAATAAATTTGATGATTGTAACTTATTTTTGGGCGACCCCGCCCACATGAATTTACCATTAAAAAAAAAACAAGGCCAAAAATAAAAATTGACGTGTCCAAGTGTCTCTAAGAAAAAAAAATAAACGCCTGAATTTTAAATAAATTTGTTCCATATTTTACCACTCACTGTGTGTATATATTATACAATATTTTAGGTGTGTAATACAGGTAGTCCCAATTTAACTTTTTTCTTTTTAGGTGAAGCTATGGAACTTAATGAAATAGTACGGGGGGATACTGAGGTAAACATTACCAGTGATTTATGGGCCCAACCATCCACATCAACTGCAGATTTACCTGCCACTCAGTCATCTACTTACAGTCCACCTCAAGTGATGATAATGACTTTTGTGTTGCCCTCTGCAACAATCAGTTCAAAGTCAAAGTTCACATCAAACAGAGCTGTTAGCTCGTCTGAATAGATATGAAAAAATGTATTCTAAAGAAAGAGCGAAGGTCAAAAAGTACAAAAAAATTTTTGAGGAATTCTAAATTGAAAGTCAAGAAATTGGAGACAAGTTCTCAGTCCAACCCTTACCAATCAGTATTTCAGCAATTATTCAACAAAGACCAATTCATGGCTTTAAAGAAAAGGCAAAGTCAAAAATCAACAAAATTAATGAAATGGTCCAATGAAACAGTAACGAATGCTTTAAAATTAAAATTTAGTTGTGGAAATAATGGTTACCAAGAATTACTACAACAGGGCTTTCCATTTCCGTCCATAAGGACTCTTCAAAGAAGGCTACAAAACTTAAAATTTGATTCTGGAGTGCTTTATGAGGTTTTTAATTTTTTAAAATAAAAGTTGAAACTTTTGTATCACATGAAAGAGATTGTGTGCTAGTGCTGGATGAAATGGCAATCACTCCAGGAAAGGTATTTGATACCTCTTTGAACAAATATTTCGGAGATGTAACACTACCTGAACACACAGGAATGGCAACCCATGTATTGGTTTTTATGCTTGGTGGTGTTACAACACGTTGGAAACAGGTGGTTGCGTACTATTTTACTGGCAATTCTGTAAATGGCTCAGTCTTCCAAAACATAATCAAGTCCATATTTCAAAATGCAGAAGATTTAAAATTAAACATATTAAGTGTGACATCTGATATGGGCTCTTGCAATCAGGCACTTTGGAAAAGTTGGGGAATTTCCGCAGGTAGACATTCACCAATTAATTGCAAAATCCCCCATCCATCCCATGCAGACAAATATTTATATATCTTTGCTGATATACCCCATTTATTTAAAAACATTAAATCCATGCTAGTTACCAACAAAATTATCAGAATACCTGTTAATATTGCCGAAAAATATGATTTGCCAACGCGAGATGTATTATCAGAACATATTTTTGAACTTCTCTCTTATCAAAAAAATCACACTTTTAATTTAGCACCCAAATTATCTGAAGAAGACTTGCTTCCAACACATTTTACCCAAATGAAAGTATCTACGTCAACAAACGTTGTGAGTCATACAGTAAGTAGTGCTTTAAAGTTCTTATCAGAAGAATTAAAAAAGCCTGCGTATCTAACCACAGCTTGGTTTTTAGACCAAATTGAAAAGTGGTTTCAAATTATGACTTCAAGACATCCCACATGTGCTCTTAGTAAATTTAATGTAGAAGCATATAATGAGTCTATTACTTTTTTAAAAGATTTCATGGACTTATTTTCGAACATGGAAGTTGGCTACAAAAAGCTGTGGAAGCCTTCACAAAGTGGTGTTCTTATTTCTACCCAATCAATTTTAGAATTGCAGGCTGAGCTCCTAGAGAAAAAGAATATCAGTTTGTTTTAACCAGTCGTTTTTCACAGGATTGTTTGGAAAACCTATTTTGTGTATTAAGAAGTAAACAGCTTGTTCCTAATGCTGTGCAAGTAAAAATAATTTAAAATTAATTTGTGTGTCTCAATATTTAAAAAATTCTAGTACAGGCAGTTATGATGAAGATGATAGGCAGTTTTTTCGGGTTTTTAGACACTATTGAAGGAACCCAACCAAAATATGATGTTGTCCAGTTACCTACAGAAATAAAAGAACCTGTGTATAACCTAAGTCACAGTGAATTAAATTCAATGTACAATGTGTGGTTATATACTTCAAAGTATAAAAAACATCCAATACATGTAAAACTTGTTTGAATGCTGCTGGTTCAAAATCTCCAGTGTTCAAAAAATTTACAAAATTTACATTAATTAAGCGATTTAGGAGCATTCACTTTTTTGTAATGAATATGTGTTTTATTTTTTGTAGAAATGGAGAGTATTTTTAGAAAATACATAACAATTGTATCCTCTCAAAATGTAAATTTGAAAGACTTTTTCTTTGGGAAATGATTACTTTGGAAATAAATCTCCCGAATGTCATAATTTAAAAGAAAAGATAATTAAAAGATTTATTATATTTAGATTGAAAATAAATTCAAAAAAAACCAAAAGTGCGTCGGAAAAACATGCTAGTAAATCTATAGCTGGCAATTTGTTGTAATTTTAATATTGTTTTTATAATAAGAATTTTGTAAATAAACAATACTTAGATATATTTTTGTTTTTTTTTTCCATTCCAAATCCTATTGCATGAGCTACACTTAAGAGCCTTGCTAAATGCAGTTTTTTTTTTGTGAAAACTAAGTAATTTAATTGGTTCTTGGAACTTTTTATTCAAATAAATACACAGGTCCACAAAAAAAGTGGTGTGTCTGACTAGGATTTTCAGGCGTATTTTTTTCCGCTAAACACGAATCTGAGGTCAAATAGCAAAAAATCGAGAAACCCAAATAACCGACCAGGTACATTTACCGGCAGAAACCTGCTACCATGGAGTGTTTGGACTACGACTATATAAACTATAAGAAATACAAAGAATTTTATGAAACAAAAAAGAAAGCTTTTCAAATTGTCTAGGAAAAAGATATATAAACATTATTGATAAGATAAATAATAAAGGAGATATAAACGAAAATGTAATTTTGACAAAAAAATTCAGTCCAAAATAGGAAAAAAATATTTTTTTATTAATGCGAGCATGTGACTTTTGGATTTTTTTATAATACATTAATTTATTTGAATCCCACATCACTTCAAATTTGCAAAAAGAAAATCCAAAAATAATTTTTATTTTTTTTTCAGAAGTGTATCTTGAAAAAATCATGAAAATTTGTTTTTTTGATGATAATTCGAGTTTTTGTGCAATGATACAAATTGCTTTTTTTTGAGGTCCCTAATAACATATTAAAATTTGGTTAATTTTCACCGCCAAAAACCCATTTAAAGTGCGCATGGTCCTTTGCCACAACATGGCGGCTGGGCGGAGCTTAGATGCCTATTGTCGCCACTGTCTTGTATAAAGTATAAAGCCACTGTACTAAAATGCCTGCGCCAGCGCATCCAGACGGCCACCTTAATCAATTAATTAATAATTATGTAGTACATAAAGTAACAAAGTAAAAATAAAGAGCTGTATTAAAAAGTGCATAATGTTAGAAAAATGTTAAAATAATTTGGAAACCAGATCTTTCATAGTTTTCGAGACCGAAATGTTAAGAGTTAAAACAACCTGTTCAAATACAGTTATATTCATAAAAAAGGCGAACAAGAATTAAAGCGAGACCTACCTTCGTCATATTTGCGTAAAACCGGCTGATGTCAATGTTTCTCTATTTGAGGTTATTAGATGATGAAGGTTATGGAAAATGTCATCCATTGGTGTGACATCAATAAAATAAAGAAAACAAATTTATACAGGGTGTCAAAAAAGTCTGGAATATTGCAAATATCTTCCAAGCCGCTCTTAATTTTTCGACGAAAATTTAGCTGGCAACACAATTTTAAAAAAGGCGTCAGATCAATGTAATTTCACTTTCCAAAGTATACAGGGAAAGCCAAAAAGTAGTATCAACTTAGGTTTTTTAAATGGAAACCCCTGTATATTTTTATGTATTCGAATAGATCTTTTCAAGCCAATTTCAATGGTATACAGTTTTATGTGTTTATCTGTCAAACTGATCACGCATTTGATTTCTAATTTTGATTTTTAAGTGATCAATGTTTTCCGGCCTATACAGGTACTTATCTGTTAATGTCAGTTGACTTAAATGACATTTTGTGTCAAATTTCTAATTACAACAGTAGTCATTTTAATTAGTAGAACGATGGCTTTAACTGAAAAAGAGAAAATTGAGATACTTATGATGATTGGATACGGTGATCGCAAGAGATCACAAGCAGAAGTGTGTGATTTATTTAATCATATTTATCCGAATCGACCCGCAATTACTCAATCATTTGTAAGTAAATTGCTTAAGAAATTTAACGAAACGGGAAGTGTAAATCACAGACCCAAATCAGGCCGACCGAAAACAGCTACTGGTGGTGATACGGCAATAGATATTTTACTGCATGTTCAAGAGAATCCCACTCAATCGCTTCGCCATTATGGACTGGATCATAATGTTACTTACCAGTCTGTCAAAAATTTATTTGGAAGTGAAAAAATTCGTCCGTTTAAGATTCATTTGGTTCAGTAACTTACAGAGGATGATTTCGATAGACGTGCAGAGTTCTGCGAAATTATGATGGAGAGGTGCAATGCTGAGCATAATTTTTCTCAAAATATTCTCTTTTCTGATGAAGCTACGTTTATGCTTCATGGTATTGTCAACAGACATAAGTGTAGATATTGGTCTGCAGTCAATCCCCGATGGATGGCCGAAGCACACACGCAAAGACCACAAAAAGTGAATGTCTGGGCAGGTATCATAGGTCATAATATTATCGGACCATTTTTTATTGCGGGAAATCTTACATCAGAACTTTATTTGGAATTAATGCGTGAACATGTCATTCCACAGTTAGAAATCCTATATCCAAATAGAAGAGACATTTGGTTCCAACAAGATGGTGCTCCCGCATATTTTGGTTTGCAGGTGCGTCAGTTCCTGAACCAAGAATTTCCAAATCGGTGGATAGGGAGAAGGGGTGCTATTGAATGGCCTGCCAGGTCTCCGGATTTAAATCCTTTGGACTTTTAATTGTGGGGGATTTAAAAAATAAAGTTTATAAAGATAGGCCGGAAAACATTGATCACTTAAAAATAAAAATTAGAAATCAAATGCGTGAGATTCGTTGGAATACTTTTGATAACCTGTTACGAGAATTTAGGGACAGGCTTGGATATTGTCTAGCTAACAATGGCAGACAATTTGAACATTTGATAAAGTAGTGTAATCTAATTGTTACTGCAAGACGTGTTCCCGTTTGTAAAATTTCAGTTTGGAGTTATGTTTTTGGTCGTTTATTAAAACTTGTCGTTTTAAAGAAATAAAACCTGTTAAAGTTGAAACATCTACATAACTTACTTTGTTTTTATGTTCCTATTTAAAATTAGCTCTCAAGTGCTTTGTAGAAATTATAGTTTATTCCAAAAATTTTAAATCGTATAATTCGATCAGTTTGACAGATAAACAAATAAAACTGTATACCGTTGAAATTGGCTTGAAAAGATCTATTCGAATACATAAAAATATACAGGGGTTTCCATTTAAAAAACCTAAGTTGATACTACTTTTTGGCTTTCCCTGTATACTTTGGAAAGTGAAATTACATTTATCTGACGCTTTTTTTAAAATTGTGTTGCCAGCTAAATTTTCGTCGAAAAATTACGAGCGGCTTGGAAGATATTAGCAATATTCCAGACTTTTTTGACACCCTGTATAAACGATGTACAGTTGTATTCATAAAAAAAAGCGTACACGAAACAGTTTTATAAAAATTACAATAGAAACAAAAAGCGATTAACAAGAATAAATAAAATCTAATATTTGGTCATATATCCCTGTTTTTCTATTACTTGAGCCAGTCTATTCGGAATTGACTGAATTATATTTGATACAATATTAGGATCAAGCTCTTCCCAGCACGCATGTATTATTTCCCATAAATCTTCTGAATTTTGTGGCCTAAAATTTCGATTATATATTTTTTTTTACGATTATACGCCAAATATTTTCGATTTGGATTGATATCGGGACTATAAGCGACCCAAGGCAGCACTTCCACATTATGGGTTTGAAACCAGTGGGTTACAGCATTGGCCGTATGGACTGGACAATTATCTTGTTGAAATATGAACATATTATTGGGATATATTTGCTCAGTAGTTGGTAACAATATGTTTTCTAATATGTTAATGTAATTTTTGGCATTAAATCTTCCCTCTATTCGCCAGCAAACACCAGGTCCATGAACACTTATTCAGCCCCATACATTTACAAGGAAACGCCTATGTCTAGAAGTGAGAGGGTTAGTATATCGCTCTTCAAACCTGGTATTGTTTGGACGGTAAACACGAATTTGGCCGTTATAAGTCGACTGGAACGTCTTTTCATCAGTAAAAATGACCCTGTTCCAAAATTGAGGATTCCGGTATATATAATTTAAAGCAAAGATAATCCTTGCTTGTCGCCGTTCTTCGTTAAGAAACACTTTTTCGCAGCTGGGCGACATTTTAGTTCAGATTCCTTTACTCTCCTGCTGGCGGTAGGTTGCGAGGCAGGAAATGCTGTATCAATAACAGCATCCCTTGCAGTTGCAAATGGATTATTTCTTAAATATCCCAAAAAAAAACAGCATCCTGTTCAGGGTTGGAAAGTTTGGGACGACCTGAAACAATTTTCCTCTTTAGGGAATCTTCTTGTTACCAGCGTTGCTTAATTTTCAATATAGTTTTTTTATTTCTTTTATACAACTGCGCTACAGCACGGATTGACCACCCTTCTTCGATTCTTAATACAATTTGAGCATTTTTAACTTCAGACAACTGACGAGGCATTTTTATTTTCTTCTGTCAAAGTTCATGAAACGTTACCACCATGCATTTTCAAAATGAATTACACCGACGCCAGTGCTTTGCATTTTTGATAATCTATGACGTGTGATAACCTTCAATAAACAATCATTTAGACAAGCCGGTTTTACGCAAATATGGCAAAACTTGCCTCTCTTTCTCATTTGTGTACGCTTTTTTTATGAATAAAACTGTACATATGGGCCTTCATTTTTAAACATTTTATGTAGATTTTTTTTCTTGCTTAATTTAAATATTATCTTTTTGAATAAAAATTAAAAATAGGTATTTTAATTTGACACAAATTAAAAAAAAAAACATTGGACGTTTAAAAAAGATCATTATATGTGCTGACTCGAGTACTGACTTGAATATCTAGTAGGTATTCACATACTCGACTACCGTAATTACAGTATTCAAATATAGGTATTCGAATAAAAAAATGGATGTCAAGTTGTCCTGTCGTGAAGATCACATTTTTATTTTGGAAGAATGATTGTATGGCTAAACAAATAAATATGTTATCGACGCCTATTTCGAAACGCAAAATCTCCCACGAAGGCTTATATGGAGCCTACGTACTGAGTACAGTGGGTGCCGGGTTTTTATATGTTTAACCCATGTTTCCCAGTTCCGTCAACGCTGTCAAAGCACCGAAAAAGCAGATATTACATTTTACGCACCTTTTAGACAACGTGATAGTGCCGCCACGAACGGTATATAGCTTACTACTACCTCTAACTTTCCTCTATTAACGTCTGGGTAATGACATTCAGACAGGGGCAAGCTACGGCCTACCCCACTTGTTCTAGATAGCATAACTTTTTAAAACTAAGTAATATTTCTCAATACGCTGATCAAACGTCTTTACGGGCACAAACCCCGAAAACCCCTTTAACCCCTCCAAAATCACTCTTAAAAAACCCCAAATCCCCAGTGACTTTTGAGGGTGATTTTGGGGGTTAGAGGAGTTTTCAGGTTCTGTGCCCGTTAAGACTTTTAATCAGCGTTTAAGAACTATCACTATGCAAATTTTAAAAACAATTGGCCCAAAAACTCATTTTCCGTTAGAAAATTGCGGGGTCCTTTAAAAGTGCGTTTATCTCGAAAACAGTTACTTCTAGAGACTTAAATAAAGTATGCATTTTTAATGCAGAGGAAACTATAGTAACTTAGTTTTTAATAAACAGGTTAATATACTAAACTTTAAAAAAGTTATGCCAACTAAAATTAGTGGGTTGGGCCGTAGCTGGCGCCCTTTAGTAGCAACATTAAAAGCATGGACGATTTTGAGTATCTCGCCTTAAACCACCCCCAGATCCTTAATTTCGTACCGCTATGTCATTTACTTAAAGAATTATTAAGAAAAAACGATCAAAATTAAAATTTTGACACCCTGTATCTTAGTTATTATCAACTTTGGGATAAGGCAAGTTTACGTAAATTGCATTATTTTGACCTAAGAAATCTGCTGTTGCTTCGTATCCCATTACTTTTGGAACACCCTGTATAAAATATATATATAACTTCTCGTTTAATTCTGATATTTAAAGAATAATATCTATGTTTACATCTAAAATTTCATTAATACACAAGTTAACGCGAGAAGTACACAAACATATTACCTATACTAATAGGGATGCACCTTTGGTGCTTGACATGATTTATTAACGATTTACCAATAAGTTTCAGTTTTATTCCTTTGTTTCCATTATTTATTTAAAGAAATCTTTTGCATTAATAGAAGTGGTAAGACAAAATCCCGTGTGACTAATTTATAACTAGTAAAAATTTATAATTATTTACAGTAAAAATAAAAAACCTAAAGGCATTAGCCCAATGTAAACAAAGAAAATTTTGTTTATCTTATTTCCGCTAAATGTCTAACCTTTATATTTAATATAAGACATAAAATATAATAAAAGGGTAAAGTAGACACGCAAGCGAAAATTAAATATATAAATAATTAAATAAAACCATTGCGAATCAAAGCAATTCTAACTTTATACAACAGAATTGCTTACACTTACGGCATGATTATAACAGTTACCACCAAGTCTGAACAAAATAACTGAATTTTGCATGACTGTTATGCGTGTTACATGCAATTCGTTAGCCCTACTTATGGGCCAATGCTATAAATAAAAGGGGTTTGCAGAAATTCCAAAGGTTAAACTGTATAATCAGATTATATGGAAAAAAGCACAATAAACTAAAATAAAATATGGTCAAGAGGTCAGGTCATAAATAAAAAGCTTTTGGGCATAAATTAGGACTCTAAAAGAGTAAATTTACTATGTCCAAGATGGAAATAAACAAGCCTATAATCATAAATAAATACTTAAATAGTAGACGGTGGATTTTCTATCCAAAAAGTATAATGATACTCGCTTACCTTTCACTAATGTCTGAACATAATAAAACATTATAAAATAACCTATTTTCCAAATAAACTTATTCTTGACAAAATGGTGAGGGTTATATTTATAAAATTTTCGATGGGAACTTTCTGGCAATTTATAAACTTGACGCTTCGTTGCCGTTTATTTTACGATGATGTTGCTGCTGCTGTTGGTAAATTGTTCAAGTTGACGTCACCGTTGATTGGTTGGTTTAAACGTTGCGTGCTTATATTTGCATTGCAGCCTATTGGCTTCTTGTGTTCCCTTTTCTTTTTTTTAGGTCTAATAGATTTGTACCAAGATGTTTATGCCGAAGAGCAATTTCGCTCTGTGGAGTTTCAAACAGAATATGTCTTCTGTAAGTCAGTGTATTTGAGTCGATGTGTTTGGCTGCTTCCTTCTCCTTCTTTCCGCAAAGCCTGCATGTTGTGGAACCGTTATGCATGTTCATTTTCTGCAAGTGTTTCTTCAAATATTAAAAGTCCTAATATTTAATGCGCCCCAGAAGAAGGAACTCAGTTTAGTTTCTTAAAAGGGTCGCATAGCGTTGTTTTTGCACGTCTTTGACCAGGTAATGCATGCCAAGGATACAATTGTTGTTTTCATCGCCTGTTTTGATAGTCCAAAAACCGCCTTTGAGCCGTTGAAATTTATCAATAAACCGGTTCTTGCTTATTCTCATCGCCTTCTTTTCCCGTGGGCCCAGAAACCCAGGGGAGTCTATCCTGTTGTTCCTGGCGGCAAGTCCTTTTAGGTCGTTGAGGCACTCCACGGTAATTTTTGATATAAAACGACTAAATTTCAATTCTTTTAGGGCTACCTGAGTGTTTTAGAGAATGCGTATGTTTTGGTTGTAATATCCTTTTCTTTTCTTTTGTTTTCTTAAACACATGCTTGGATAGCAAAGATTTCCACCTGGTATACTGTGGTTTGCTTGCCGAATGGAAAACTGTAAACACATTATCATCTGTCTTTCAATTATCGGTTTACCAAATCAGGCCTCTGGAATTTGATGAATGTGTTCCCTTTGTCCCTAAATCAGGATCACGTCTGACTTTATTTGGTTTATCAAAGTTATAGGCATAGGAGTGCGCACAGTGGGTGCCGTGGGTGCCGTGGCACCCCTCCTAGTCTGAAAAAGATTACTGTATAAAAAATAAAAATTATTATTTGATAAGGTTCGATTTAAAAATTACAATCCTTAGATTCAAAACCAGCTTTACCCTGCGCACGCCTATGGTTATAGGCTGTTATTTGATCTGATCTCATATCCAAGAGCTATTTGTCGATGATATCCGTTGCTCTTATGTGTCCTTATTTTCTAGACTTTTGATTTCATGTCTAACAATAACCAGAGCAATACGGGAACGTCAACTGAACTACCCGGTGACGTCGTTTATAAATGGTTACGTTAAACGTCATAAGTTTAACTTGCCAACGGGAACATTAACAGTAGCGGGAACGGGACGATCAAGTTTATGAATTTACCTTTACACATAGTAATTAATATTATTTACGTTGACTTTAAATATAAAAAATTATAAAAAAGCAGATGCAAATCATAATGACTTCATTAAATTTTTAACAGAAATTTATGTGTTTTTCAAATGATATCTTAAATATTATTTTTTTTAATAAATAATGGTTTGTCGTGAATATTCTTTTTACTTGCCGTAAAAAAAAATATGAGCGATGCGTTATTACTTAAAAAATACTAGTAATTCACTTCATTTATAAATTTTATCGTTGGTGATTTCTAATACAAAATTTTGCTTTAAATATTTACCGCACTAGAGGACTCCTCTATATCTTGTTTTCAATACACCTTATTGACTTCTTACTATAATGCTCGCTTGTTTTAATGAGAATAAATTCCAAATCAAAAATACTTATATTTTTATTTACTTGAAGGTCAGTTATTTTTCACACAATAGTATATAAAAAATTAATAGAATTTTGGTTACTAATACTATTTACCGAAACTACTATAAATGAACAATGCCAAGACGATAATGGTGCTAATAAGTATTATTGTTTGTGCTAATAACTTTTAGATAAAGATTATTAATATACAGCATAGACCATTAGCCCACCGTAGAAAAAAAGGACCCAGCGTACCCACTATGCCCTTTTAAATAGTGAATATTAACTACGCGCTGATAAATTATTAATAAGTTTTACAGGATGATGTGGTTAACTTCCCAGAAAATAGACCTAGAAATTGTTGAAGAAAGTCATCCTGAAACAATTGGAATAGTATACCCTCTTAACAAAACATATATATATATATATATATATATATATATATATATATATATATATATATATATATATATAACTATGATTGTTCCAAAACTTTTATTTTTTAACAAAAGCTCGAGCTTGACCCTTAAGTCTTCACCTCCACGTATGACGATAATGTTTTGACGGATTTTTTCATTAAATTTCGTTTGGTTAAGAGGGCATACTGAGTTCCAATTGTTTCAGGATGACTTTTTTCAACAATTTCTGGGTCTATTTTCTGGGCAGTTAACCACATCATTGTGTAAAATTTATTAATAAATTATCAGCGCGTAGTCAATATTCACTATTTAAAAGGGCATAGTGGGTACGATAGGTCCTTTTTTTTCTACGGTGGGCTAATGGTCTATGTTGTTAATTAATAATTTTTATTTAAAAGTTATTAGCACAAACAAAGATACTTATTACCACCATTATCGTCTTGGCATTGTTCATTTATAGTAGTTTCGGTAAATAGTATAAGCTATCTAAAATTCTATTAATTTTTATATACTATTGTGTAAAAATTAAGTGGCCTGTATGTAATAAAAAAAAGTAATTTTGATTAAGAAAATTTATTCTTATTAAAAAAAGCAAGCGTTATATTAGGGAGTTAATAAGTTCTATTAAAAAGGGTGCTCCAGTGCGGTAAACATTTAAGGCAATATTTTATATTAGAAATCACTAGTAATAAAATTTAAATGTTTTAAATAATAAATGGTGTTTTTAATTTGATGACGCACTGGTCACAATTTTTTGTAAGGTAAGTAAAGGCAATACTCACGACCAACAATTAATCATTAAATATGAATATTTAAGGTAATATTTGGAAAACACATAAATTTCTTTTAAAATTTTATAAAGGTCATGATTTGAATCTGATTTTTTATAATTTTGTATATTTAAAGTCAAAGTACATAATATCAATTTCTGTGTGTAAAAAAATCATAAACTTGACCTTCCCGTTAAACTTTTGTCTTTTAACGTAACCATTTATAAATGACGACACCGGTGCAGTTTTAGTTGACATTTCCGCGTTGTTCTGGTTAGTGTTGGACGTGAAAACAAAATCCTGAAAATAAAGTTACACAAGGGCAACAGATATCATCGACGAATGGCTCTTGGTTATGAGATCAGATCAAATAACATCCATCTATAACTTTGATAAACCATATAAAGTCACATGTGATCCTGACTTATGGACAAAGGGAATCATCCATCGCATTATAGAGGCCTGGTTTGGTACACCAATAATTGATTTTTGAATTTTGGGTAAGGCCCAAAACTACCTATAGCTTTCCATTAGGCAAGCAAACCACAATATACCAGGTGAAAATCTATGCTGTCCAAGCATGTGTTTAAGAAAAAATAAAGAAGATGATAGCACAACCAAAACATACGCATTTTTTCAGACACTCATGCTGCCCTAAAAAATGAAAATGAAAAAATTACCATGGAGTGCCTCAACAACCTAAAAGAACTTGCCGCCAACAACAGGTTAGACTCCCCTAGGTTTCTGGACACACGGGAATAGAAGACGATGAGAATTAGCAAGAGCCGATTTATTTATAAATTTCAACGGCTTGGAGGTGGTTCTCGGACTATCAAAACAGGCAATAAAAACAACAATTGTATCGTTGACATGCATCACCTGCTCAAAGACATGCCAAAACAACGCTAGGCGGCCCTTTTAAGAAACTAAACTGAGGTCCTTCTGCTGGGGCGCATTAAATATTAGGACTTCTAATATTTAAAGGAACACTTGCAGAAAATGAACATACATAACGGTTTCACAACATGCAGGCTTTTGAATTGAATTAAATTAGTTTAAGAAAAACCTTTAAATGTTAAATAAACCTAATTTTTATTTTAATACTTTTGGCTAACATTTATGTAACTTTAAACAATTTCTAGGTAATAATTAACGTTATTAGGAAATTTAATGTCAATAAATTGTTTTTTATAGCCACCTATCATTTTTATTCAATGGTATTACTATTGAAATACATGCCAAAATGAGTTTTCAACGAATATCTTTTAATGTGTTAGAAATTTCGATAGGGTTATAATTAGAAAAATGTTTGTTTTTTAATTCTGCATCTAACGACCTTAAAATATACAGGGGTTTATATTTAAAATAAGAAAAATAAAGTGCTTTCAAATTTGAACAGTTTGACACTAAATTTGGGACACTCAGTACAGTTCGAATTAACCAAACATGACCTAAGCGACTAATATTCGTTACTTAATAAGTTCCTTATTTAATTTGATTAATCAAACACAATTGATATTTTTATTCATTTTTAAATTCAATGGTTTTTTAACAGATTTTTTTTATACTTTTTTTTCCTCTGAAATTACTGAACCGATGTTGACAAAATTTTGAAGGAATATAAATAACCACAGGAGGTACCTACATATACAAAAAAATAGAGAGTTCCTTTAAAAAAAATGCACCACCGTGACGTCAACTTTTTGCGACACCTGTTTAACCAATATATATATATATATATATATATATATATATATATATATATATATAATATAATATATATATATATATATATATATATATATATATATATATATATATATATATATATATATATATATATATATATATATATAAATAATAGGGTTCCCATACGTCCGTTTTTGTAACGGACAGTCCTATTAAACCGTCCGTTTGTCCGGTCCGTTTCAGTCCCATGTCCGTTATTTTTTATTATCCATATTATATTGACTACTATCCATACAGAAAATAAATAATAATAATAATAAATTAACTTCTGACTTTCTGTATGATAATATCAATTTTACAGTTTATATGTATAAGCTGTGATAATATCTTTAAAATTATATTTTATTGGCGTCATCTATGGTATAAAGATGCGCTCCACTGCTTTAGATCACCTCAGCTCAAGGGTAATACCTCAGCTGACCACCGATTTGACCGTGCGAATTAAAAGAAAAGGGCGCGGCGCGCTCCTTTCGTCAGCATAAGAAAACGTCGCGACGCCACCATCCAAAATAAAATACATGACGTCAAAAGCGGTTTTTTTTGGCCAAATGTTACCTGCGCTGCTGTCGTTATTTTCTGAAAAAAATATGGAACCCTAATATATATATATATATATATATATATATATATATATATATATATATATATATATATATATATATATATATATATATATATATATATATATATATATATATATATATATATATATATATATATATATATATATATATATTAATTTTAAGAGAAATTGCCCCTTTTTTCTAAAAAAAATCCATCACTCCTACAAAATCCTGTTAAAGTATATACAATTTTTATTAAGTAAATAGGTAAAAGAAACCCACAAGAAATATACTGCCGCAGCTGAACTAAATAAATGTCGGTTGCAAGCAAACTATATATGTATAATATATATGTATATGCACTACATGAAAGTTATTTAAGCTCCATAATTGTCAGAGTATTTCTCATAAAAAAATGTTAACCGCCATAGCAACAAATGGAATGTCTATTTGAATATAGTTATGGAAATACTAAAGCCCTGCATATATATTTAAGTTATTTAACCGTGCAAAACAACTCGTTGCATACGGAGAATATCATGAATCTCCCTTAAAATGTCACAATTAGTAAGATTTATGCTGACTTTATAGTTCACTCATGGGTGGCTTTATCATATTGTTTTCTGAGAATTCTCTTGATTTTATGGCTTAATGTAATTTGTGTATGACTAATCCTCAGAATGCAAAAGACGCAAACGATACAAAATATGAAATATAGTTAGGGTTTTCTGGCATCCGAGTTTTAAATAACTTTTTACAGACAATTAAAAAAAAATGGTAATAATATAAACTAGTAATGGGCCGAGTCAAGTATTTTTGTTATTCGAGTATTTTAGTATTCGTTAAAAAAGTATTTGAATCAGCATTTGCGACCAGGGACTCGCATTGGTATTCAAATTATAGTATTTGGATAGTTAATTGAACTTAAATACTGTTGTAGACTAGGCATCGATTATCTTTGTTTGTTCTTGACTTTTGGCTTTATCCATAAAGGAAGTCCTGCAAAAGATAAATGCGAACGAAAAGGATACACAACAAGTTTCAATAGCACTAGAATCTTGGACTTCCATTGTCTTTATTTGTTAATTGTTACACAACGTTTCGGTTAGTGATGTATCTCCAACCGTTTTCAAGTGATAACTAAAAACTATTCCTAAAAGCTACGACTTATATACTATCCCTTGTTCACCGAAGCTTGACCGACTTTTCATGGTTCAGCAACGGCTGCCAGATATTCGAAATATCGATGCTAGGCTTGCTAAATACATTTTTGTTGTTTAAAATTATTACAGCTTCTTTGAATTTTCTTTTCTTCCAGTGGGTTTCTTTATAAATAGTTTTTGCTTCCGACCATTGTATGCGGTGTTGTTTTGACCAAGCGTGTTCGGCAATCCCTGACTTCGACGTTTCACCTCGTTCCGTATGTTTTTTGTGTTCTTTAACTCTAACTTCAACTGGTCTCTTTGTTTCCCCGATGTATACCTCACCACATTCTCAGGGAATTTGGTAGATACAATCCTTATTTGAAACATTGTTGTCTGGTCTCGTCTTAGTTAGAATACTTCTTAGAGTAGTTTGGGATTTAAACGCCGTTTTAATATTATACTTATTCGCGATTCTGCGAATCTTTTCCGAAGTTCCTTTAATATATGGAATTGTCATAAATATTTGGTCAGTCTGGTCTTGGTTCAAATTAGAGTTTCTTGTCTTATTTTGATATTTTTCGATTATTTCCTTTATTAGCCTCTCACTGTATCCGTTCTGCTTAAGATCCCTAGTTATGTTATGCATTTCCTCTTGCAGTGATTCTCTACTGTTACGTAAGGTCACTGCACGATTATATAAAGTACGTATAACCCCATGTTTGGTTTCGTTACAGTGGTTAGAATTCTGGTGTAAATATTGTCCAGTGTGGGTAGGCTTTCTGTCTACCGAGGTTTGAATATGACCATTATTTCGTTTGACTAGAACGTCGAGGAAAGGTAGGGCCGAGTTTTGCTCCTTTTCCATTGTGAATTTAATACAAGGTCGGAGGCAATTAAGATGTTTTAAGAAACCATCAAGTTCTTCGTCATTACCTGTCCATATAATAAAAGTATCGTCAACATATCTTAGCCAAACTTTTGGTTTAATTAGTGCAGTTTTAATTGCATGTTCCTCAAACCACTCCATATAGATATTTGCTACCACTGGGGAGAGCGATGAACCCATGGGAAGCCCATCATCCTGCGCGTAGAACTCATCTTTCACCTGAAAATAAGAACTACGGAGGCAAAGCTCCAACAACTCCATCACTCCATCCAGCGGCAGGGTGGTGCGTTCTAATAGTGTTTTATCTTCTTTAAGCTTGGCTCGGATAATGCTTAACGATTCTTGTCCTGGAACGTTTGTGTATAGACTTTCCATATCAAAACTAACAAAAGTATCGTCTGGTCCTATTTCTACATTTTTGAGAATGTCAACAAAATGACTAGAGTTTTTAACGAAAGATGGAGACTTACCGACCAGTGGTTTAATTAGGTCTAAAAGGTGTTTTGCCAGTGCAGTCGTGGGTGCGTTTCTAGAACTGGTGATGGGCCTTAAGGGTTTATTGTCCTTGTGTATATTCGGTAGTCCATAAAGATGAGGAGGTTTACTGTTATGTGGAGTTAAAGTTTTTCTTGTTTCATCGGTCAGAAAGTTTTTGTATTTCCTTAAGGTCCTGTAAATTTTGTTCTCTATGGATGCTGTTGGATCTTGATCAAGAGATCTGTATTTACCCTTTCGAAGAACTTCATCTATTTTTTGATCGTAAGTGATTGCATCCATAACTACAGTGGCATTCCCTTTGTCTGCTGGAAGAATTTTGATAGTTTTATCTTTTTGAAGCTCTTTAAGAGCTACCAACTCATTTTCATTTATATTGGTGGAGTTACTTTGTTTTGATTCCAAGACCGTTCTAACTTTCCATCGAAATTCTTCCGCATCTGGTCCCTGGAGTCGTATTGTTTCTACACTGCTAATCATCTCTAAAGTCGGTGTATGTTTTGGGGCTATAGCAAAGTTTAGCCCTCTCCCTAAAAGACATTCTTCTGTTTCCGAAAGAGTTCGGGAGGACATGTTAATTATAGTCTTTTTGTTGACATTCTGAGTGGTTAGTTGTTTACTGTAAAGTCTGTTTAGTTTGTTCTGGTGTTTTCTCCGTAAATCGTCTTTGGCCTTCTCGCATGTTCTTTGTATCTTCTGGAAAATAGGGTTATAGTCGTCTTCTTGTACATGTTCCTTGACTTCTTCATATCTTTGGGTAACTTCTTGCAGCAGCTGTGATTTTTTCCATCGGTGGTAGTTTATCTGTGATCGGAGCAGAGATTTGCTATCATTAAATTCACAATGGAAAAGGAGCAAAACTCGGCCCTACCTTTCCTCGACGTTCTAGTCAAACGAAATAATGGTCATATTCAAACCTCGGTATACAGAAAGCCTACCCACACTGGACAATATTTACACCAGAATTCTAACCACTCTAACGAAACCAAACAGGGGGTTATACGTACTTTATATAATCGTGCAGTGACCTTATGTAACAGTAGAGAATCACTGCAAGAGGAAATGGATAACATAACTAGGGATCTTAAGCAGAACGGATACAGTGAGAGGCTAATAAAGGAAATAATCGAAAAATATCAAAATAAGACAAGAAACTCTAATTTGAACCAAGACCAGACTGACCAAATATTTATGACAATTCCATATATTAAAGGAACTTCGGAAAAGATTCGCAGAATCGCGAATAAGTATAATATTAAAACGGCGTTTAAATCCCAAACTACTCTAAGAAGTATTCTAACTAAGACGAGACCAGACAACAATGTTTCAAATAAGGACTGTATCTACCAAATTCCCTGTGAATGTGGTGAGGTATACATCGGGGAAACAAAGAGACCACTTGAAGTTAGAGTTAAAGAACACAAAAACATACGGAACGAGGTGAAACGTCGAAGTCAGGGATTGCCGAACACGCTTGGTCAAAACAACATCGCATACAATGGTCGGAAGCAAAAACTATTTATAAAGAAACCCACTGGAAGAAAAGAAAATTCAAAGAAGCTGTAATAATTTTAAACAACAAAAATGTATTTAGCAAGCCTAGCATCGATATTTCGAATATCCGGCAGCCGTTGCTGAACCTTGAAAAGTCGGTCAAGCTTCGGTGAACAAGGAATAGTATATAAGTCGTAGCTTTTAGGAATAGTTTTTAGTTATCACTTAAAAACGGTTGGAGATACATCACTAACCGAAACGTTGTGTAACAATTAACAAATAAAGACAATGGAAGTCCAAGATTCTAGTGTTATTGAAATCATTACATTGTCTAACACCTTCAAGGAAACGATACACAACAAGTGTTACGACACGACAAATTGACATTGATTTTTTTTTGTATTTGAATACCTAAAGTACTTGAATACTTGTGTATCCAAATACTGTAATTTCGGTACTCGAGTATGTAAATACCTAGTAATTATTTAAGTAAGTCCCTGAGTAAGCTTGACTTGGACTATTACTAGTAGGTACTTAATAAAGTAACATTTGTCTGCAAATTTAAGTTTTAAGAACTATATCGTGATTTAAACGTTTAATAAATATTTTCAGAATATTTTGGATAAGTAGTTCATGTCGGCACTATTGAATTTTAATTTTATATCTACAAAGATGGTTACATTATTAAGGGTAGGTAAGTTTACTGCTTACATGATTATTTACTTGACATGTTAAGTGCTTAATTTAATTGGTCGAGGAAAACTCGGACGCCTGTTCTCACGGCCAACGGCCAGGCTGCCTCAAGGTAGGTAAACGCTTGAAGGTCTGACCCATAAAGTTTTGGACAATTCTGAATGTTGTTATAGTATTTTTCAAGATATAAGAAAATGACTAAAAGTCTGGACTGCTTCTGAGTGCAGTAAAAACCCTCGAAATTAGGATTTTATAGTACTATTAGTGTAGGTTGACCTAATTATCGCACCCGACCGTACAGGGTCCTATTTCTACCTGACTGGAATAATAAATAAGTATTCATGATGTCCTATTTGCCCCAGGTCATATCTAAACGTATGGGGTAAAGTGCGGACCTGAACTATTCTCACTTCTGTTGGCATGACCATAAAGGATCACTTTCGAAGATTTTTATTGAAGTCGGAGATAATCGATATGTCTAGTCATTTTCTTATATCTTGAAAATACTATAATAGCACTGACTTTTGCATAGACTGTAGAGGTATTTACTTAAGGACAATCGTTTATTGTTGTCACGAATATTTTTTTGCTACAGGCTCAGTAGAGGCATTAAAATTAGTCCCTTTTAACTCTATAAAATCTCATTAAAGTTTAACAAGATTACACATTAAGTTGTATTAATAATATTAGATATAAGAATGGACTATAAAATATTTTACAAAATTCTTAGCTTTTGCCGAAGTGTATAGTATTTATGCAGTAAAAACCCTCGAAATTAGTATTTATGGTACTATTAGGGTAGGTTGATCTAATTATCGCACCCGTCCATACAGGGTCGTATTTCTACCTGACCGAAATAATATATAAGTATTCATGATGTCTTATCTGCGGATATCTTATCGTGGACCTAAACTTTTCTCACCCCTGTTGGCATGGTCATAAAGGACTAATTTCGAGGACTTTTATTGCAATCATAGTTAATCAATATATCTAGTCATTTTCTTTTATCTTGAAAAATACTATATCACACTTATGTTTTCGCCTAAAAATCATACAATTCCGTGAAATAAAAACTTCTATAAGTCTATTAGACTGTTTCGCCAATTAATTACTATTTGAGCAAATCGCACTTATCCCTTTAATATTAAATTTAATATTCAATAACTGTTTATAATATATTTCGTATAATAATAATAAAATATAATAATAAATCATGTTAATTTTTTTTTTATTATCTTACAATGCTAGTAAATTAGAAAAACTCTTATCAAATATCCTATCTTCCCCGATTAAATTTATCACGTAAAACAATATATTATATTCTGTTAACAAACAAAAATTTATTCTGATTTTCTTAACATAGGTTTAGTAATATTTTTAAATAATGGTTAAAGAATTTAAAAAATTATTAAATTAAAAAAATTATACTTTACGACTTAATTAGTCTTAAGAATCGGTTAAACATGGGATAAAAACCAAAAAGCAAATTTTAAATCTGTCATAAACTATTTTTATTGGCTAGTATAATATATAGAAAACATAGTAGACTCTTAAACATAATCAAATCAATATTTTCTTCTGAGTGCTATGATACAGCATTTTGGTTATATGTATAACAGTTATATAACACAAAAGTTACATAGCACTTAATATTTGCGTATATAACATGTAAATGTCAGTCATTGTTTCTAAAAGTTTGTCTTAGAAGCAGTGTTGCCTTATGAAAAAATGAAATTCAACTTAACTTTAAATAAAATGGTATTTAAAATTACTGATCTTTAGGTCATACTACAAAGAACTTGAAATTAAAAATATATTTTCTACTATGCGCATACTTAATACTTGCCACGGTGAGTTTTGCTTATCATGAATCTTTATAGCTTCGTGTAGTACAACTAAAGCAAACTAACGCAAAGACAAATAAAGCACATGTCTTACTACTAAGTAATCTTGCTTTTTACAGAAATACACATCGTGGCGGTTCAGAGAATAGTGACGAAACTAAGAAGTTTTAAAAAATCTTACGAATTAAAAGGAATTCTAAATATAAACAATAAAGTCCCAAAGTGGTAGAAAAATAAAATATGGAATCCCAAAAAAGTTTCCAGAAATTAAAGGTGATAATTTTGCTCACCTATTCAAAACCTCGTTTTCACCACTAAAATTGCACCGTTTCAATTAAATTGCCCATAGTCCTACAGTAAAACTAGTTCTCCTTTTAAACAACACTTAACTCTAGCAATTATATAACACATTTAACAAAATTTTATTAAAATTAAAATATTTTTTTAATTGTACGTGATATTTCTCTCCTAACCGAATACTGCAGAAGATAGCCATCGAAGGGTTGTATTGGTTAAGATGCAAGTTCAAACCCAACGATCTTCATACCAGTTTTCGTTAAACTTCATTAGTTTTGGTTAGTTTCTTTGTTTTTAATTATTTTTGAAATATGATAAAAGTGCAAAATTTCTTAAACAGAACCCGATTTATTATTCAACGTATAGTCTTTTCAAATATAGTTCGTCCATCGTTTAATCATCGACTAAATCTTTAAGTTATCATTTAAGTTTTTTCTTTAAAAATTTTACTTTTTTAGTTTCCAAAAAAAATCGTAAGAAATTAAAAATATATATTTTAAATAATTCCATAAACTAGATAAAGCTGTAAAACATTCTAAATGGAAGATAAAGCTAAAATAAGCGTAGTTAAAAATACACAACTTTTTTTATGAAATTTTAGCATTTTATACATGTTTTATTAAATAATTAAACAACATTTAATGCATTTGCTTGATTAATCAAAAAAAGTAGCCAAAAGGCGACTACCGTATAATTAGAGATAAAAGATAATGCCTTAGTTCAAACTTAAGTCTAGCTACAAACCTGGTCTCTAGATGTAAAAAGTTCCAAATAAAAAATCTTATATATTATCCCTTAACCTTTAATAAAAACAATTCAGATCCATAAAGCTGATAGAATTTATAGATGGGCATATTAAAAGGAATGCACCATTTTTTATATGATAAAATCGAATAATACGACAGATAGCACATATTGGAAAAAGGGGAAAAATCTGCCGGGTGAAACCTATATTTCGACGATGTCATTTTATACCCGTCGTTTCCTGATATCCGTCAATGCAAGATGACGGTCGCAATGATAGGTCCTGATATCCCTTATATTTTTGCAAAATAAATAGAGTCTAAGATAAAGTTTTGAATTTTCAATTCTGGTAAAAACTTAACGTACAGGTCCTCAACAAAAGTTGATACCGTCGAAGATTTTCATAGAAAAAAATGAATTGGATATAAATGGAATATTAAATTAGCTACTTAAGTAAAGTAATAAGTGTCGGCAATCAAAGCTATTAGTTTTAATGTATCACTGCTCCAAATAACATTTACTAATAGAGAAGTTATACGTACTTAGTCCATTAAAGTCCATTTTAAAACAATAAATGGACTTGAGTTTCACTGAGCAGCAAACACACTTTATTTATAATATTTTATTTTGTACTTAAGATATCCGCAGGAAAAAAATGTGTTTTGACAAACACGGAAATTTGCAGTTAGGTTTTTTTGATAAGTATTGTAGGTTGTATTTATTTACAGATTTGGTAAAGAAATAGTGCTACAAAAAGTAACATCATTCAAAAAATTACATGCGTCAAAAATGACATCTGCCAAAAAAATATTGGTAAAATATAATATAATTTCTAAAAATAGGACTAAAAATATGCATGTCAAAATTTCTTTTTAAATTTCAATATATCTGTAACAAATATGAAACCTGTCTAAAATACTACAAATAGACTGATCTTGACTTTTATTTTTAGTCATACATTTTAAAATTTTAATTTTAAAAAAGTTTGCCACTCTTATTCTTACTTCATATAAACGACCTTCTGTCTTTCACGAATAACCCAAACCATAGTTGTGCTAACGATTGCATCTTTAATTCTGGAACTCACCCTCTCTAGCCAGTATCTATATTAATTCAAAAAGTAAGAGCAGGGTATTGGAAATATCTTAGGACCTTTCACTAATTTTAGAATGGGGCACCAAAAATACTGTTCGATTTAGTACCTCAAACTTAAGCAAAACACAATCGTGTTCGTTGTTATAAAAAAGTCTAACAATACTGATCCTTTACTTATGAGTCACCAAGAATCATTTAACGGGCTTCGGTGTACTTTAGCTCCATTTTAAAAGAGCAATATTTTCATATATTTTTTTTCACTTATTTGTAACATATAGGGTCTAAAGAAATTAATTTTTCACTCACATTATTACAAAATAAAATAATTCCTTTATTTCCCATATAAAATATACTAAAGTAATATGGCCGACTAACCTGAAAAAAAGTGATGTTACCCTTCTTGAATACGCAATATTGCCAGATGTTTTCTAATAATTTGTTATTATTGAAGATTTTTTTTTTTCATTTACTAAAAATAAAGTTATTTTATAGAAAAAACTAACCAGAACTAACAAGCAAGAACTACCTTGTTTAATATATATATTTTTTGTAATGTCTGTATTATTATTAAATCCACAATGCTTTGAAGCTAAGTTAAATCATTTTTTTATTCGAAAACGTCGCAAAATCTAGCCTTTTATTTAACCTAAAACATAGTTTTTTTTTACTTTTAATTTTATTTTTCTCTGTAAAAATGCATTTTTTCAGAGTTTTTCTTTTTAAAATCTACTGAACACAATGTGTTCTATTTATCTGTGCCTTTTTTTTTCAAATTGAATGGAGCTAAACGACACCGGACCCCATTTAACCTTAAGGGCATTACCTTTGACAATGATCTTAATTGGCACAAGTATATTATATCAATAGGTGGAGCAGCTTCCAAACCCACGGATTCATTTTCTCAGCAAGAAAGTTTTTTCTCTATATACTCTGTATAGAGTGTATGTCTCCTTAATCAGGCATTCCTATGTCCGGAAAATGGTGTCTCCCACAATTCTTAGTATTCTTGAGTTTATCCAAAGAATAACCGTTCGCTTTATTATTAATTCAACTCTTACAGAGGAGCTGCCCCCTCCATAGGTATTTCCTTTAGCAGGTCTCAATACAGCAACACGCAGCACCAGTTTTATACATACCTTTACAGTCCATGTGGAGAATCATCCAACCTCACACTTGGTTGGTTTTTTGTTTGTAGAGTGTCCAGACTGTGAAACCAACTGCCTGTAGATATATTCCCTTTTTATCCAAAACATCAAAACTTAAATTCTTGTGTTTACAAACTACCTCTTACCAGACTTAAAAAACCCACGGTATGTGGATTTTCCAAAGTAAAAAAAAAAACATGCAACTATTACTTTATCACTTTTAAACGTACCTTTTTACCCATGTTCTTTTCTTTATTTATAATATTAACGGAAAGTTTTACTAAGATAATAACTTTATCATCAAAATTAATCAGAGCCTTAAGGTTTATGTTCATTTTAATAATTTGTAGAAATAACAGCAGAAACTATTTAACCATAAAATTGTTTTTGTAACGTAGGTGGTTACATTTTGTACACTTTAGACTTGCCTGTTATAGAAAGGCTTTTGCAACCTAAATTATAACGTTAACCTACTATTTTAAAGGGTATCGTATTATCTTTTGTAGTGGACTTTAACTATTAACTATGGCCCCATTATTCAGATAAGTGCTTTAACTGTAATAAAAGCCTCAAAGGGCAACCAAGCAAAACTTTAAGCCTATGGCCTTGTTAAACTTTTGAATAAGCCATTAAAACTTATCTACATAATTGTGTATGGAACACACTTTGGTAGTCTTCTCCAATGCAAATTTAAGTTTTTACCTTAAATTTAGTTAATCTTTTGGCCTTTTAAAAATGACTATTAATAAGTTTCAGATCTCGACAAGTGGCAAAAGTATAAATAATTGCCTCAATTAGACATCCCTACATATAAATTTGCAGATAACATATAAAGTATTACAATAAAAACATACTATAAAATTGCGTGTTGCTCGATTTTTTGTCTTTTAGATTATGAAAACAATATTTTTTAAATAAATTATTATACTCCTTAAAATCTCGCTTGAATATTTCAAATTTTTGCACAAACAAATACATTTCATTAAACATAAAAAAAGCATGTTGAATAGTGGTATGTTCTTAGATTGTGTAAAAGCGGGGGCGCAGCGGACCTAATGCAGCTTTACCTTCAGCCAATTAAAATGTAAGTTTGGGTTTATTTTACCGTCTGCTCTTACACCATTTAGACTCATGAAGAGTTTTTGCCCACACAAATCAACAAGATTCGGCACACTTCGTAAATGAGTATAGTCTGTCTCAAAGTATATCGTTATGGCTTTTGACGGGCCATACCCCAATAAACCTTTAACAATTTTATTACCTATTGTTAAAGGGTAAACCCATTTGTTCATAAGAGTAGAGGTGGGCCAGATATTTCTTGAGTATTAACCATTAGGCATATAAATATTTTGGATAATATTTTAGTGGCAGTGTTGAATAACCGTTTTTACTGTGCGTTTCCAAAAAGTTGTTTTACGAGAATATAACTATGTCGCGTCGAAATCATTTGTCATTAGATGCAAAACAGGTTGTGAAAAATGTGTTTAAAACTTTTATCAGTAGAGGTCTAATTAAACAAAAAGCTTTAAAAGAAACCTGTCTACTTACAAAAACTCCAATATCATCGATAAGGGATATTATTATTAGCGAAGAATTGAACAAAAGAAAAAACGTAGTTATTTTCAATCTCACCGTATAGACAATAGTAATCAGGACGGAAGCGGAGTTATTCCTACCTTGGATAAACCGAAAAAAAAGCTAGACGAAGACGAAACCAATATAAATATTAGCCGTGCCACCCTCCATAGAGTTGTTTGTAAAATGGGATTTAAATACCGCAAAATAGACAGAAGACAAGTAGTAATGGAATCGCACAGGTTACGCACTTGGAGATTTAATAACCTTCAAGAAATTAAAAGATATAGGTTAGAAAACAGATTCATAATTTACCTTGATGAAACATGGTTCGATACACACGACACAGTATCCAAAGGATGGGTTGATTCCAGTCAAAACTGTCAGACGGAAGCACCTTCAAATAAAGGAAAACGCATTACCATAATACACGCTGGTTCAGAAGACGGATTTGTCCCAAACTGCTTGCTGTTGTCTGCAAAGAATGTTAAGGATTCTAGCTTGGATTATCATGAGGATACAAGTGCAGAACTTTTTGAAAACTGGTTTCAAAATTATCATTTAAAAAATATTTCAAACAGCAGTGTTATTGTCATGGATAACGCAAGCTACCACAGCCGTCTGCTACACAAAGCACCAGCTTCATCAAGTTCAAAAACTGAAATCCAGGAATATTTGTTAGAAAATGATATTTAGTTTGA